>PVKE010003079.1:62896-75707 GCA_004027555.1 Craseonycteris thonglongyai | reverse complement strand
CACTTATAGGTGGAATATAAAACTGAAAGTTACAAAGACACAGAGACCTATGGATACACTCAATAACTTGGTGATTGCCTGAGGGAGCGGGAGGAGGGAGGAGGGAGAGAGGGAGGGGAGATGGGAGAGGGCACCAGCATTATGGACACACTCAATGGTTTGGTGTTTACCTGGAGAGGAGGGAGGAGGGGGGAGGGAGAGTTGTGGGAGGAGGGGGGAGTGGGCACTAGATATATGGGGTTGGAGGGGGACCTGATTCTGGGAGCTGGACACATAATGGGATGCATGGGTGATGTGATGTGGAGTTGTACATCGGGAAACTCTAATTGTTACCAACCAATGTCACCCCATTAAATTTAACAATAAAAAAGAAAGAAAGAAAGAAAGAAAGCACGTACTGCATGTATCCGCTGATGTAAAGCTTGAATACAGGCAAGACGAAGCAGTCGGAATCAAAAGCAGGTCCGAGGCTGCCTGATGCCCGGGCTGCTGAGGAGACTCCCTACGAAGGGCACCAGGGAGCTTTCAGAGGTGACGGATTGGTCGCTGTCTTAGCTGTGGCTCTGTTTATATTTGCTAAAACTCATCGAATTGTACACTTTAAATGAATGCATGTTATACTCCATAAAATCAAGCTCAAAAGAATTACACATCATTTAACAAATGCCCATTCCCTCTGTCACTTGAGTGTGAAATGACAGGTGAGGGTTCCCATTATCACTGTATTCTCAAGCCTGTGTGGTTTAGATAGAAGTGTCTTTTCTCCTTACTCACATCTTTTTCTAGTTTAATGAATTTTTTGGTTTGATCTGACATTATCTTCTCACTCCTGCTTTCTTTCCTTTTTTTGGTCTTCCATATTCCGTATTTCTCATATTTTGCTGGTATAGCTCTGGGCCTGTCTAAAGGAGGTGGTTCTTGTATCCAGGCTCCTGGAATGTCCAGGAAGGGGACTTCCGGGTTCAGTGAAGGGCGTCAGGTCAATGAAGTGTGACGATTGCACAGAACAGTCTGCATCCCTCTGGCCACCCACACCCCTGCATTTTACGATACCGAGGCACCCCTGCACCCTCTCCTCAGCTGTGAGCATCCCATTTTTTCCCTCCACCTCCCTGCATTGCTGTTGACCTGCGGTCGCTTCCGCACCTCTGTCATGGCAGCCGGCTGGGCCAGGCCTCGCTCTGGTGGTCACTCCGATGTGATAGTCTGTGCTGCTGCCTCCACCGGAAGCATGGAAGGCATCTTACACCCTGGAGCCAGGTTTCCCATCGCTCTTCTGCTCATGGGAGTCCTTGTAGGGGAAGCCTGTGGGTCAAACCCATTTGGGAATTATTCATTTAAATACAGTTAAACAGATTTCTGTATTTTAGGATTTCTTACAAACCCCACATATCAATGTACATTAGGAATTTTTAAAAGGGGTGTGTTTAAGGGGGCATTCTCCACCGCCCCTGGAGTGGCTGTTCTAGAATCTTCTCCTGCCCTGGCTTGGCCTTAGACTGGACTTTCCCAATCTCCTACCCCCAGTGGCCTGCCTGGCTCCCGGCCACGTTCCTACCTGGAGGTCTACCTGTCTCTGCCTGATACCACTTAATACTCCGGCTCCCTTTACTTCAATTGTCTAAGGTAATAAATTTATCCTGACAAATTATAGGTCTGTCTGAGTTGCCTCACCTTCCCTTTGATGTCTTGTGTGGCTTTTTAAAGCTTGATAGTGTCTAGTTCATTTATTCAGTTGTCTGTCACTTCAACCACAGTCCAGTTTTAGAACATTTGCATCGCCCCAAAAAGTATAGAAGGGTGAGAAAAAGTATCGAGGTGGGTAGGGAGCTCACTGTGGCTTCTGAGTTCCCGTGGACCCTAGAGCTGGACCCCAACGCCCCCTCCCCTGTGCACACCCCTCTGGGCTTGTCCCTCTGGGCAGCAACCCTCTCCCAGCGCCAGCCTCCGGATGCCATAGAATCTCACAAACTCAGGGGGGTGGAGCAAGGCTGCAGGCACTGCCCTCAGCTTCCTGCACCCTTCGCTGGGATTACTTTCACTTTTCTTTCCTCTGAAGCCCAGCCCTTGCTGCGTCTGTGGCTGAGCAGACTTCCTACTTCACACACGGCAACTCGTCCTGCCAGTCTCCCCGTTTTTCCAGGAGCAACCCTGGCTGGCCCCTGGCCCCAGGAAGGGAAAGGAGCAGGCAGCAAACTCAGCATCCAGGTGGGTCTTTGACGTGGCTGCATCAGTCATTTTTGGTGATTGGGCTTTTATGATCATTTTCCTGGCAGCCACTGCAGGGTGAAAACTCAATTCTTTAAACTGTAAGACTCTCTTTGTAAAATATTCTTTTCCAAAGTGGTAGAGAGGGTGTGCGGAATTTAATGGGAGACTACTGAACAGGGGGGACAGACTTAGAGGGAAAGCATACACCCAGCTCAACTTCCCCCCCCACCCCACCCCCACCCCTAAATTCTAGCGTGAGGTGGATGGGACGAGATTGCTCTCCACCCTCCTCATCCACGCTCTGTGATCTTACACTCTGCTCCACGCGGGCTACGCATTCATCATCCACTGCGCAAGTGACTAGAGGTAGCTGGGAAGCCGGTAGAAAAGAGTACATTTAATTTCCTCTATAGTATATCACAGACTTTTAAATATATTTCTTCCTTAAACACACGCATAATTATTTCCTTGAAATCGATGTCTACTCATGGAATTGGGACTCAAGAAAATACATATTTTAGGGCATTTGTCACTGTCTGCTAAGTTGGCCTCCAGCACATCTGGGCCTGTTTACATCTCCACCAAAAGCATCTGTGGTTATTGCTATTATTTTCTACTGTGGCCAGTTTAATAGGCAAACATGTTATTACCGGTACGTTGTCTTCATTTGTGTGTTCCAACTACTAGTGAGTTATCATGTTTTTTATTATAGTTATTGTGCATTTGACCTAATTTCCTGTTTGTCTTTTATTTTCTTTTTTCTCTGTGGATGTTTGTCTCTTGCTTATTTGTTTTTTAAGGCTCTTTTACCTAATAAAAATTTGAATACATATAGGAGACTTGGTATTATGCACGAGTGAGAAATGGGGCTGTGGTCACATGACCTCCGCTTCCCCACCAGATACCTTGGGCACTGAACCTCTCTGTGCTTCATCCTTGGGAATCATAGCAAAGCATGAGGAATAGCTATGGGAGGGATCACTTCATAAGTTATATAAACATCTAACCAGTATGCCACATAACTGAAACTAATTTAATTTTGAGTGTCAACATGGCGGGTGTTCTGTTCTGACTACTGTTGTAACAGGCCACTTCCTCTTCTTAGCGTGTGTTCATTCTGACTTTCTCTGGCAATATGCTCTTTTTTCCCCCATGCCTATCATGTGGATGGTAGGCTTCTCTCCCACCTGTTCTCTATCTTCTAGGATTTCTTCATGATAATAGACCCCACCCCCATTGCATTTTTTCTTGTCTTCCGTATTCTTGTGGGGTGTTCTTTTTTCACAATGTATATATTTTCTGTCAAACTCAAAGAATTCAGAAATGAGGAGAGCGAGGAAGAGAAAAAGAGAGATGCTCAATCTGCCACTGGGATTAAATCCCTGGAAATGTTCATTAATTATAGTTTAATTTTCTCTTTGACACAAAATGAAGTTGGAAAAATGGGATCCGTATTGGTTTTGGTTTTGAATTCTTCGTTACTTCCTCTGTTTTTTTGACAATTTGTCAAGCATGTCATCTGTAAATCTCCCGCCTATTAAACTTATTAATATTTTTTCATGACCTATAAACGGTGTTCTAAATGTCGGACAGGCACGGGAAAGGGCATGTATCTGTTCTGAGATAGGAAATTGAGCCATAAGTCAGTTAAGTCACTTTTACTAATCATGTCTTTTATATTCTCCATATTTTTATTTATGATTTGCCTAGTTGTGTGTTGACGGTTGTAGATGGTTTATGACGTTTCTAAATATTATCAGGTTTCCTTTTTTCTGCCTGTATGGAAGTGGCCCCTTTTACATGGGCATTGTTAGTGCATGCCTTAAGCTGCAGGCCAGGCCATCGTAACTCAGCTCAATGTAGCCACAGACCATAGTCCGTATGACTCAGAGCCAAGAACCAGAAAGTCAGGATTTGTTCACCTGTACCACATCCAGGTTACACAACGTGACCCGAAATATTAAACCTCTCCATGTCTCAGTGTCCTCAACAATAAAAATGACTCCGATCAGAGTAACCATCTTGCAAAGGTTCTGTGACGATCAAATAAGTTACTGTATGTGAAACCATTAGCGCAAGATCTGGCTCACAGGAAGCGCTCCATAAATATTAGCTATTTTTCATATCTGCCCAATATTTACCAGCAGGCCCTTGGGGATTTCGGCATCACTGTCAGCCTGCCTCATTGCTGGGCATTGTCATTGCTTCCTATCCATATCCATGGGTATTTGAGGCAGATGTTGCTTTGTGGACTGCTCAGGGGCACCTTTAGGACCAGAAGGCCTGTCTATGGATGCTCATTGCCTACAGAAAGCAGCTTCCCAAGCTCCTTAAAGTCATTGCTTCTCTTTTCTTCTCATGTTCCTTCCATAGGATGGTCACCGTGAGCCCGGCCTTAGAAGAGGCCCTTCGCCAGCATTTCCTAAGCCATAAGCTGGAGATCTCCTACGCCATATACAAGCCATTTCCCTTCTTCGAAGGCCTCCGAGACAAATCCTTCATCACGGAGAAAATGTATAGGGTGAGTCAATGTATAGGCTGTCGTGGGAAAGTTGACCACTTTCCCACGACAGCCTAGCCCCCACCAAGAGTGCCTAATTATTGAGCTCTCAAATGACAATCCCCCAGGGCTTCTAGAGTTTGGAAGACCCAGCCCCAAATGTTCATTATCAGGGAAAGAGGGCACCATAGGTTATATATTCTCTCACAGTGCTAGAGGCCAGCAGTTCAAATTTAAGGTGTTAGGCAAGATAGATGTAAAGATTCTGAGGGAGGATCTGTTCCCGGACTCTCATCTGTCTTCTGGTGGTGCCAGAAATCTTTGGTATTCTTGGCTTATAGAAATACCGCTTCAGTCCCTGTTTCCATCTCTACATCGTCTTATCCTTTTTGTGTCTTCTTTTCCATCTCTTCTACGGATACTTGTCATTGTGATTTAAGGCCCACCTTTATCCTGGACAATCTCATTTCAAGATCTTTAACTTAATTATATTAGCAAAAATCTTCTTTTCAAATAAGATCACATTCATAGATTTCAAGTGGACATATATCTTTGGGGGGAGGGAACACCATTTAACCTACTAATGGCACCATTCTGATTCCTAAGGGGTTGTCACCCATAGTCTATTCTGATGTGAAACACAGCATCCAGTGGAAGATATGACTATGTGGACAAAAATGGCACTCTTTTCACATAATTGGAGGCTATTTAAGCATTTCCTCATCCAAGGGCAGTGTTAGCAGTGGTAGAACCATCTCACCCCAAGTCTTGGCCTGGATGGCTCCAAGCCCTCTCAAGACCATAGCTCAAATGTTACTCCTCAGAGAGGCTGCCTTGACCCTCGCATCTAAGTAAGACCTCTCACTATTTTCCCTCATAGAAATCTATGCTTTCCCTTAATAAAACGTCTCTCAATAATAATTGGGCACTTATTTAATTTGTGCTTATTATTTAATGCCCACCTTCCCTCCCTTCTCTTTGCCCCCCAAGCCCCCATAAAGGTAGCACCATGTTGATCATCTCCATTGCTTTGTACCCATGGACTAGCCTCGTAGGTGCTCAATAAGTATTTTGCAATCAATTCTCTCTGCCATGCTTCTCCTTTTAGCTATCTTCTCATCAAGAAGAGTTTTCTGGATGATTTTCCTGTGTCTGAAACACATTCAGGCCAGCTCAAGTTCAAGAGAGGAAGAGCAGAGGCTAGCATGCAATCAACAGAATTGCCACTAGAGATCAACCATTGGGTTCATTGCTGAAGTGTCCTCTCCAGAGCCTTAGAGAATCAAAGCTGCCTTCGACTCCCCTTTCCTTCCTAAAATTTCTCTCTTCCCCCAACTGTACCTAAAATAAGGTTCACAAAACTGACTTATTTTAAAGAAGGATAAACTATTTATTCCTATGACTAACTGTCAAAATGTATGGAAAGTTCCAAAAGTAGACACACGGAACTGGGACTTCTCTACATTAGAGAATTTGACTATCTGAGATCTATCCAGAGGAAAATCCAGCTATAAATGCCTCTATATTTCCTATTACGTGGCTGGGTACTTTCTGGACAGCCCTTGTACATTTTATGTTAAATTTCTTTTTAAAAGAGCAAAGTCACTTTTTACAACTTAGGAAATCACAGTTGTCTATCTAATGGACCTCCCCTTCATTTTACAATCACGTGTAATAACCCTTCACTCCATTTCTTAAGGAATCTCTGGAAGCCTGTAGAAATCTGGTCCCTGTAACCAGAGTGGTGTACAACATTCTCAGTGAACTGGAGAAGACATTTCATCTGTCGTGTCTGGAGCTGTTGTTCAGCCCGATTAACGTGCGCGAATACCCCAACCTGAAGACGATTTTTAAGAGCTTTAAGAATGGTATGAGGCTCCCTGAATAACTTGCGGGCTATAGAAGCATGAGAGCGGCTGCTATGCTGAAAGTTTGGGTTGGTTTTCAGCCCTGTGAAATATGTGCTTTAATTGCCCACTTCCTCTTTGGGGAGATACGGGCCATGTTCCCTCATAGGCATGGCCGGAACAGTAGCCTCGGGCCCTGTCTACGATGACTCTC
This sequence comes from Craseonycteris thonglongyai, assembly GCA_004027555.1. Taxonomy (NCBI): domain Eukaryota; kingdom Metazoa; phylum Chordata; class Mammalia; order Chiroptera; family Craseonycteridae; genus Craseonycteris; species Craseonycteris thonglongyai. The sequence goes on along the minus strand of PVKE010003079.1, from coordinate 68,935 downwards.
GAGAGGACACAAATGTTTCTGTCTGACGTGTTCTATTCCCTTGCAGAAATTGTACAGTTTCGCCTATGGACAGTCTCTAGGGAATGCATAATATGCCAGAAATGCAAAGTTACAGAGACCCTTTCTAATGGAAGGACAGGAGAACTAGAGAGGAAGATAGTGGGCAGGGATGGATAATAATATATTTTTTGTTGGTTTTTGTTGGTTTTGTTTTGTTTTGTTTTTGAGTGCTTGGTATGAGCCTGGCATTATCCCAGGCAACTTACATGATTCTGTCATGTTATATTTAAAACAATCTTGTGAAGTTATTTTTATCTCCATGTGACACGTAGGGAAATTAAAGATCAGAATAACTTTTCTAAAGTGACTTGGCTGTTGAGAGCAGAACCAGAGGTCCTACTTGGGTCTCCTAATCCCAGGCCCTGAGACTGTAATCACTGTTCTAAACAAGGGTGGCTGGAAGGCAGAGTATGATGCTGGGCAAGGAGAGACAGCTGCTAAAAAGGAGGGAAGGGGAATTGTGGACAGGTAGAAAGAGTGCATCTGAGAAAGAAGTGGAGCATGAAGCACACCAAGAAGGAGAAAGCCCTAAATTAAAAAAAAAGTCCGAAAAAAGAGCAATGATAGAGCTGGGAAGAAAGAAGTAAGCGGAGCAGATGGTAAAACCATTTTAGGCTGAAGGAGAAACTTTGGCCAAAACATATGGTTCACTTATCTGAGCATGCCAGGGGCAAGACCAACAAATCATAGTGAATTGTGACAATTTATTAGTGGAGTCACCACTGTTCACAGTGCTTCATCTACTCCCTGTCACTTTGCCATCAAGAGTCTCCTCCCCAAAGGGAAAAATGATTCTTTGAGCTATTGGGGTAACAAAAGAGCAAAGTTATCGTCCAAGGCGGCACAGCTACACGTGGGCCCGTGTTCCTGGCAGCATCAGGGCAGTGCGGGGAGAGACGTGTTCTCAAAGGCCATGCGGAGCAAATCTGACGGCCAGGGAGACCACACACTGATGTGCTCCCCACGCCCCTGACCTGGCTGAGCTCAAGTGTCTTTCTTTTTTTTTAAAGATTTATTTTATTGATTTTTGACAGAGACAGAGAGAGACAGAGAGAAGGGGGAGGGCCCAGAGCAGTCTCCATAGTTGACATTAGTTTTCCATATAGTTTCACTCCACAGGTGGGCACAGGGCTGCGCAGGGCAGGAACTTGGCTGGGAGCCTCCCACATAGGTCCCGGCAAGAACTGAACTGGGGGTCACACCCCAGTTCAGCATGTGGGTCCGCACGGGCTGGGGCCGGGATTCGATCCTCTGTCTCCGGGGCCTCAAAGTGAGCGCTTTACCTGCTGAGCCATCCCAGCTTTCCCTCAAGTGTCTTTCTTGATCTGCAACTTTGTGGGGTTTTATCTGGGCCCCTCTCCAGATTCTGACTTACTTGCTTTGTTCTGTTTACTGGTTGAGACAACTTTACTTCTGAAATAAATGATGGAGAAGAATCTTAAGAGAGGCTCAACATTGGCTTTACAGGAAAGCAGTATGGGGAAGGCCGCAGGCCTGTGGTATGGGCAGTGGGAAGGAAGTCTGGTGTGGCCAGATTATACGGAGTGAATAAGGAGGCACAGGGGCTGGGTCTGCAGAAACCAAAATATAGGTCCTAATATGCTGTACAATGCAATTTATGTTTAATTTGTTCCAGGGAGGTGAGATATGTTTATTTATTAAAACAGGACCATCTGTTACAACTATAGCACTGTACATAATTGTCCAAATTCTGAAACCAAAATGAAAGAAAGCCAAAGAAAATTAAATCCCTAGATACAAAGTGAAACTCAAGTTTATATATGAAACTGGTATTAGATCAAAGGTTAGACACACTCGTTATAGCACAGAATGTCAAAATCAAACTCACCAATTAGAAAGAGACCACAAGTGGATGATAATGATGATGATGAATTGGTTCTACATCTTCTGCCCCATGCCCCTGACCTGCTGAAAGACATGTGTAAAGAAATCTCTTCCCCTAATAATTCTGTGCTTCTTGCCCCTGCCAGTTGTCAGTACTTACGGAGCACAGGGCAGAACCACGCCGGCCCTCTTGGAAGTCCCAGCCAACCCAGCAGAAAGAAGCTTCCACCCTACTCCACTGCCACTGCCCCGGCCCCAGGCCCGGCGCCCCCTGTCCCCTGCCCCCCGAGTCAGCGAGCCCAGGGCATCCACCCCACACAGAGCTGAGGTCCTGGGCGAGCCATCCAGCCCTGCCGGCCCTGCCAAGGCCCTTCCCAGAATCGTCCAGAAAGGAAGGAGCACTTCAGGTGAGAAGCAGACCCTGTCCAACACCTGTACGTCCCAGTCTAGGGTGCCTGTGGCCTTGTCTGGAACCCTAGGGTCCCGCCTTCGTGTGGCTCTGCCCCTTCCATGCATGCACCTCCCAGACACAGCCTTTCCCAAGAAGGATGACGGGCCCTGCCAGGGGCCTGCGTGAGGCTGGAGCCACGAAACCTGCTTCCGCCCCGGGAACAGCCCCACTCTGTGCCCTTGAACCTCGGTGTTCCTTCTGCATGTTTACCATTCGCTGTCCTCCCCAGCACCCTGCCTCTATACCCTGTCATGATTTTTCTTCCTCTCTTCCACGACCAACTTCCCTTCCCATACAGATGATGCAGAAGACCCCCAACAGATGCCCAGCACTTTCTGTACCACTGTGCCAGGTAACGTCCCTGGCGCTGACCCCGGTTAGCTCAAGGTGGCCGGGAAGGGGAAACGTGCACCTGCTGGCAGGAGGCTTGCGGCAGGAACCCTGAGAGAAAGAAGGGGGTATGAGAAAGAAACGGGGTTCGATGCAGCAACAGGGCACAAGACTGCTGGTCAGGAAGGCTGCCCCAGCCAGTATGGCGCTGTGATGCCCAACAGCCCTGTCCAGCCCACGTAAACACACTGTCCTGCTTGACAAGTAACTTTGGCCACACCCACACCTGCTACCCTCACCTGATTGCTTGTCCTCCGAATACAGGACCTTTCAGTTTCAATTCCAAGAGCAATGTTATTGAAACTATTAGAAAAGACGATAAAATGCTTAAAGGTCTCTGGAATCTGATTTATTTTCTAAGACTGTGTCACTTATCCACTGCAAACCATCATTATAAAGGAGTTTGGTTCTATGAAGGATAACAGGGTATGTCGTTGGGCGCTGCCAGAAATGGTTCTAAGCTCTCTAATTAGGAAAATAGAGGGTCCTATTTGGTTCAAATAATGTTTCCGTCACACCTCTAATATATATATCCAAATAAGGTTAGCATAATCACGAAGCCAATATCAGTGTAGGATTCCATCTTCTAGATGTTTTGGAAAGAAAAAAGTAACTGCCATCCTTAAATGAGTAAGTGCCAAATGGAAGGGCATGGTGGCTCAGTCTCCCGCTCTGCCCCGCCTCACCGGGCCTTAGTGTTCCGATGGCCCCTTCAGATATACCATCTGGCCTACATTGTTCTCCTGCCTCTTACTCTGGTCCCTGCTTGCTGGTTCTGAAACCTGAAGTTCCTTTTCTGCCTCTTCTCAGTGGCCAGGGACAACGTGACCTCCCAAACAAAAGGGAGAGAAGATGCTCAAGAGCTGTCCTGCGATCCCTCAGCCCAGGTCTCAGGTAATCTTGGTTTGGATGACTTACGTCTGCCTGAGGTTTTGTGTCTACAAGGAGGAGGCTCTGAAATGTTTCAGGGTCAGGGCTCTCCTCGCTGAGCCGGACCACCACGGTGGGCCAGCTTCTGGCTGCTGGGGAGGGCATGGTGGCCTGGCAGGGGGTACCGATGACTAGGGACAAGAGCCCTCCTGCTGCCCACTTGACCTGCACTCAACCACCTCTAGGGGGTCTCAAAGGGAGAACGTTCAGCTGCCAAAAGGGTTGTGGTGGCACTCAGGGAGAAGCACAAAGGACAGCCAGGGCAGGACAGTTGGGCTCAGCCACTCTCTGAGGCCACTTTCATAAGGTCAAGCTCAAAACTGCTCCATCAAAAGGCAAAGCCAGCACAACCCCTGTGTGGCCTTAATGTTGGCCTGGTGCCCTGGGACCTAGATGGTCTTCCTTCCCGGCCCCCAGCCTGGCTGTTCCGACTTTCACTTGTAACCCTCACTATGTCTGTATGTTTGGATTTTTTAAATTAATATTATTACAAATGTTTTGGGGAAGCTGGGATGGCTCAGCGGGTTCAGTGCTCGCTTTGTAGCCCCGGAGACCGAGGATCGAATCCCGGCTCCGCCCAGGTGGACCCACATGCTGAACTGGGCTGTGCCCCCAGTTCAGTTCTTGCCGGGGCCTATGCGGGAGGCTCCCGGCCCAGTTCCTGCCCTGTGCAGCTCCGTGCCCACCTGTGGAGTGAAACTATATGGAAAACTAATGTCAACTATGGAGACCGCTCTGGGCCCTCCCCCTTCTCTCTGTCTCTGTCTCAGTATCTCTCTCTGTCAAAAAAAAGTGTTTTGCGATGCACCAAAGTGTTTAAAAGGTCTAGCCACCGCTTGCCCCTACCTCCGTTACGTGTTTCTAAGCAGGCCAGAATTGGACACGGATGTCACAGCATTGTGCAAACAAGCAGGCAGCAGCCTTTCCTGGGAGGGACTTTTATTACTTATGGCTTCCAGCCCTGTCTTCCTTAGTGCAGCAAAAACTAAGGACTTTGCTTGTGTTTGCTGTTAACCAGCGCTGGCAAGTACAGGCGTTCTTCAGCAGTCTTATGGACAGAAGTAGGTGACATGTATTTCTCCTATGGCAGACAGTCACCTTCACTGTGGCTGTCAGAACTCAAGGTCACCACTGACACTGCTTTCAGCCCATTCCCAGCCTGAGGGCTGCTGAGAGCCAAACTGGGCCCTCCTCTGCAGGGCAATTGTTCCCTAGTTCAGCAGTAGTTGCAAAGGCCACAATATCCCCATGCTGAGGACATCAAGGCACAGCCTGGGGACCATGAGGCCTGGCAGGTCCCCAGCCCTGAGCAGCACATATTGTCCACCCTCTTGTTCTCCCGACGATCTCCCTCAGCACTCTCTCTCCAGCCCCTTCTGTCCTCTGAAATAAATTCTCTTTCTTTTGTCAGTGATACGAAATGATTCTCCTGAACCAAATGACCCAACGAAGGCCCAGGAAGCACCCAGAACACCTGCCAACAAGAAAGGTAAAGATGGCCTTGTTCTGATAGATGTCAGGAAAGGAAATTTGGAGCTGTGTTCTGTTTTCTTGATTATATCTTGTCATGAGCACCTGCTAAGTAATTGTACAAAGTCGTGATACTCAGTACAATTTGTTCCTTCAGTTCCCATTCACTGCATCTTCCTTTAAGGCATTTAGGGCCATTGAAATATTCATCCATGGGAACTGCATGTTCTGAAATCACCAAGCTCTTCCATACCTACAGCTTCTGAGAGGGTTAGTCACAACTCCTTCTGTAACTGACAGTTGGTTTCCCAAGAGGACACTGCTTTCTCTTAAGACCTGGCTTCTCAGGATGGCTCAGTGGGTTAAGCGCTCACTTTGCAGCCCCAGGGACCAAGGATTGAATCCCAGCCCCGGCCCGTGCGGATCCATATGCTGAGCTGGAGTGTGCTTCCCATCGGGGATGGCCCCAGTTCAGTTCTCACCCCCCGGTTCGGCCCCTGGCTCAAGGGGGTGTGCCTCCCATGCAGGAGGCCCCTGGCCCAGTTCCTGCCCTGTGCAGCCCCAACCCACCTGTATGGAATGAAACCATATTGAAAACTGATGATGCACAACTATGGAGACGGCTCTGGGCCCTCCCTCGTCTCTCTCTGTCTCTGTCAAAAACAATAAAATAAATCTTAAAAAAAAAAAGCCCCAGGGGAAAGCCGGGACGGCTCAGCGGGTTGAGCGCTCGCTTTGAGGCCATGAGGACCGAGGATCGAATCCCGGCTCCGGCCCAGGCAGGACCCACGTGCTGAACTGGGGAGTTCCCACAGTTCGGTTCTCTGACTGTCTCTGTCTCTGTCTCTCTCTCTATCTGTCAAAAAGTAAAATAGAAATAACTATGCACTGAA
>PVKE010003079.1:0-62796 GCA_004027555.1 Craseonycteris thonglongyai | reverse complement strand
TTCATTAATGTCCCACCACTCCCCAGCAGACCTGAAAGGCTGACTTAGAGTTTTTCTGTCATTTCAAGTCTTGCCATTATCCTGAACACCTTTGAGATACACGTGGATAACAGGCTCATCCAACACGCTGACCTCTTCAATCTGCTCATTTCTAATGACATTTTTCACCTTTCCTCCACCAACTCTTGGCCTTCTGTACCCAAAGGCAATGCCCAGTCCCTTTCGTCATTGCACCCTGGCTCAACTTCTCAATAATTAATTTAAGAGTTCCTTTATTTGACAGCAAATCCTTGAGGTTTGCTCCTCCTACAGCTATGTTTCAACCTCTGATCACCTTCTCAGCCCCATCTTTAAAAACTAATTCAAAACTACCCTGCCCTTATTTCTTCCTTACAGTATGTTCCCTCTGTAGCTGTCCTTCAACCTCATTGGAATGACCAGTCCACTGACCCTCCCTTTTTCTCATCTATTATCTGCCTTTCTTCATGTCCCTTCATACTAGCTTAGAGTCCAAGATTCATTGTTTCAGTAACATCACCAATACTTAACCTGCCTTGCCTCTCTGTTCCAGAACTCTCTGGCAGATCTTGTAGGTACCTGGGAGGATTATTGCTGCCTGCACCCTGCATCTGAAAACAGGCACTGCTGGGAGAGGCATACAGGAGGGCACAGTGCACCTGCTGTGTCTTCACAATCCCAGTGCACACGATCCCTCCATGCTGTGTGCCAATTCCACTTCCTGCGACGCTCCTTTTAAGCCTTGAGCTCTTTTTTAAATTTTAAATTTTTATTGTTTTTGACAGAGAGAAAGAGAAAGAGAGAGAGATACAGAGACAGAGAGAAGGGGGAGGGCCCAGAGCAGTCTCCATAGTTGCACATCATTGGTTTTTCCACATAGTTTCATTCCACAGGTGGGCGGGGTCTCACCCCAGTGAGAACCAAACTGGGGGAACTCCCCAGTTCAGCATATGGGTTTGCACGGGCTGCGGCCAGGATTCAATCCTCATTCTCTGGGGCAGCAAAGTGAGCTCTTAACCCACTGAGCCAGCCCCGCTTCCCCTACCTTGAGCTCTTTGTTCAAACTTCTGACCTTCTCACCGCCTCCTTTTTTCGCTCACGTGATTACTTTTTCTCCCACTGCCTAGGAAGGAGTCAGATGGAAAGCCCCTCAGTTCCAGTGACCAACCCCACAAATCCTAACTGTGTCTGTCCCCTTCTCTCTGGTTCCCTCCTCTCCCAGGCAATCAATCTTTCCACCTCACCTGAGAGTATCCATGAGCCCGTCTGTCTCCTGAGAATTCAGCAACTTCCTCTCACAAGAATCTGTATCTGGCCAATGGCCAAGCCTCTCCCCGCTCATAAAAGAAACTTGCTCTTGATTCTCATCTCACTTCAGATGCCTCTATAGCCCACCCCACCTTTTCACAACCAAGCTTTTAGAGTGAACTACCTTAACTCATTGTCTTTTTGTCTTCATGTCTCTCCCTCTTCTGCCACTTTAGAATTTCTTCTCCCTTCCCCCAACCCCACACACACCCCTATCCCCTATTACTTCAAGTATCAGCATTACCTAAGGCCACTCCACTGTGTTTTGGTGACCAAATGTAAAAGCTAAAAATTGTCAACATATGAGGTCGACAGATCTACATGTGTAGCTATAAAAGGTGATCTGTACTCCCTGCCCCCCTTGTTTTAGGAAAGAAAAGAAAAAGAAGTATCTGGTCAACTTCAAGAAAGAGACAGCAGAAGAAATGCCTTCAAAGAGGTAAGATGAAAGTTCCCAAGAAGACGAAGGCTGGAGGCGGCCCATGTTTGCAAGTCAAAGTGTGGGAAGTTGAATTTTATTGCAAATGCAATGGGGAGCCATTGAAGAATCTAATCAGTGAAGCGACATTATCCACTTTTAAACTTGACAAGACCAGTTTTGGTTCTGTATAAAGAATTGGAAATAAAGAAGAATGGAAACAGGGCAATCATTTGGAGGGCAGATATCATGAGAGTTGATAGTTGTCTGGATTCCTATCTGGCAGTGGAGATGGAGAGAACAGAGCCAATTCAAGATCAGTTTGGAGGTCAATTTGGCAGGACTTAATGACTTGGAAGCTGAGGATGAGAGAGAGAGATCAAGACTTGTTCTTAAATTTCTGGCCTGAATGGCTGGGTGAATGGTGGTGCCCATTGCTGAGAGAGGATGCAAATATATATTTGGGGAGAGATTTTAGAATTCAATTTTTGATTTGTCCTGTTCAAGATTGTGCCCACCATCTATGCTGTTGTGCCAGGTCTGGGCTTTGCCAAGAACTATGAAGGGGTGAGATGTTACCCCAGTTGCATGTTGCATGTGCATGTTTTTAATATGATGACCGCCTGGGTCAGGAAAGATAATTCTTTATTGATTGATATTCATAAGCAGCTCAACAGCAGAGTATAACACTGCAGCGTCCCCCACATGCCGACCCACAGGCAATAAGAGGAAAGCTGATAGCATCCCTCCGTGTGAGTGGCAGATTACGTTTGTTAGACAAGGAAGGAAGAATGATGGGTTTTCTGTGTATACACAGGACAAGGACAGCCATTTTTCTCTCCTCCCAAAAGGATTTTTGAAAATTGCTACTTCAAGATGGGATTGAACACACCCTAGATCCTCACCCTAATATATTTTCATTTAATTTTATGTGTCTTTTCCAAGAGCCATAGAAGCCCCTGGAGTCCTGTCTTTTACTTAGATATATAATATCTTCAAGTTCTGGACTTCACCCCTTTTGCCATGCAATGACCTATGGAGAGAGTGCTCCAGTATTCCTGGTATTCGGGGACTTAACCTAGGAATGGAGTTCTGGCTGTAACCATTTGGCCATATCAGGAGATGCAAAGTTTTATTATTCTGGATCAGAGCAATTAACTGGGTAAATAACTATGGATCTAATTGTCATGGTTTGTGAAAAGTAATATGTTTCTAGGGGAAATGAAAGCAAACAAGAATTCCCCCCCACAACATGCCAATGTGACATTCAATAAAAAGTCAGGCCCAAAGATATAAATATAAGTCATCAGCAAAATGAAGGGATCCAGATGCATGGCAGGAAGGAAGAACCCAGGGCTTGGCCCTGCCCTCAGAAACCCCAACTAGAGGAGGAACCCAGAAACCCAACTAAGGGGAAGAGACCAGGGGCGGTGTGGGGGGGGGCGGGGGCGGCGGCCAGCACCAGTCACCAGGAGAGAACCAACACATCAGTCAATCAAGAGGGAATGTTGACCACACTAAGGGATTAAGGTAAATTCAAAGAAGAGGACCTTGGATTTGCTCACGAGGTATCACTGGAAGACTCCAGAGCAATTTTAGTGGTAATAGGGGCAGAAGCCAGCTGCAATGGGGTGAATAATGAATAGGAGATGCTAGTCGATGTAGATAACGCTAGGTATTAGGGAGGCACTGGGCAACAGGTGGCAACCTAAGCCAATGTTGCAAAGCCCCTTTTTCTTGACAGTTTATCCCTAGCATGATTCCAGGGTTGGTTCCTTTTTTAAGATATTTCATAGAAGTAGTTTTGTTCTGTACCTTTTCCCCAAAGGTAAGTAGTCTTCCTGGGCAGGGAGGAAAGACAACTGCTCTCTTCCTCTCTCCCTCTTTTCCTGTTGCAGGGACCCTCTTGCTTTAGTGTAAACTACTTGGGTTATTCAACTCACAGTCCCTGAGCCTTGTCATCCAGTGTCACGACTCCCAAATCCACATCTCCAACTCAGATTTGTCTTCAACAAACATACAGCCATTGCTAAAGGTCATCCCTGTTTGCAAGTCTCCAATAGACACTCCTGTCTAAATATGTCTGAAATTAAAGTCATCTTCTTTAACTAAAATCTTGTCTTCCAGGTATCATTCAGACCTTTATTCAACAAATATGCAGGGAGAGCTAATTCTATACATATCCATTCTGAGAGCTGATGGAGTTTTGTTTTTGGTTTGTTTTTGGTTTTGGGGGTTTTTGTTTTGTTTTGTTTTGTTTTAAAGAGAAAGCAAGAAATCAAGCAAGGAAAGAGGAAGGAAAGTCCTGGAGCTTATATTCTGGTTGGGTGGGAGAAAGACTATAAGCCAAAATACACATAAACAAGTTTATTTTAAATAGCTAATGACAGGATGAAAGAAGATGAAGGATAGGATTATAATAGTGATTTGCCCCTTTGGGTGGATGTTACTTCAAACTGTATACCGTAATCCGTCCAGAAGAACTCACAAGCGTGAAGGAGCTGAGGTTGAAAGGAAAGGCTAGTGTGGTTGGGGGATGATAACAAAGGAGATGGTAGTACAGGTGAGAAGGTAGAGAGGGCCCAGATCACAGAGGCCCCTCAGATACTCAGGAGGCATTTATTTAACTTGAAATGAGTTACCAAGTTGCTAAGCCTAAAACAAAGGCATCCTTGACGTGTTACGTGTTACGTGACGATCTACCTTAGTAGATCTACCTTAGTATTTTGACAAGTTCTGTCAATTCCCTCTCTTCTTTCCTACACTGAAATCTGATTATTTCTTCCCCATACTTAAAACTTGTTCTTGGACTCCATGGCTCTTAGCATAACACGGCTCATAATGTGGTTGTCACAGCTCTCTCCAATCTAACTCTTCTCTTCCCCTCCAACTCCACCCAACTTTCTTTCCTCAAAATGCCAACTCTGAACTTTCTTTCCTCTCATTTCATTTCTCTCCTCTATGATCCTTGACACCCACTGCTCTCTTTGAATGATACATTCTTACCCTACACAACTTGCCATAAATGCTTAGCTATCTCCTATTCATCACAGGTATGGACTACAATGTCTACTCAAGATGACATCCTCTGACCCCTAAATTAGCTAAGTTGGTCCCACCTCACACTTCTATAGTGCCCGGCACTGGCCCTTGGAGAAGATTCTACATAATCTACTGTAATTACTTGTGTAATATGTCTCTTCTAGGCTAGATGGTAATCTCCAGGCACAAATGAGGTGTTAATTACATCTTGAATTTTTTAAAAAAGAAAGAAACCATATTTTCTGTATCCCATAATTTGGAGAATGATCTGGCAAAGGATAGTTTATGAAATTATTATTGTGTTATCCGGAGGAGTCATAGATACTACCAGCAACATATGGTGCTGATAGAAACTAAGGGTGATGGGTAAGTAATGCCTGCATGACCCTCGAACTTTTTGTTATCCCAAGTTGAGGGCAGACATAGATGGTCTGCATGCTCTATGGCCAGCATAGCAGTACTGAGGCTCCCACTCCCATAATGCTCTGCATGTTTATAGGACCCGGGGCGGTGCCCTTATTAGAAAGGAGGAGCCCCCAGGGTCCGGGGCTGATGTCACCTGTTCTCTTTGGCTGACTCTAACCTGCTGAGACTTCCCTCCACTAAGCTATCAACAGGAGGAGAGGCCAGGCCCTTCCAGACTTGTCTTTCTTCCTATTGTATTTAAGTGATCTTTGTTACACGGATATTTCCAAGAGTCACATTGTTTTACATTTAATTAATCAGCTTTATTCAATATACTAAAAAACACCTGAAAAAGACATATAAGTTTATAGAAAACAAACCTGAAACTACACATACCACCCTCTGTGGGCAAGCAAAAAACACTGAACTTGCCAATGAGAGTCAGATGTGAGGTTCTTTCAGTTGCCCTAGTTTCTTTTGGATAAATATTTAGAAACAGCCATGATTTAACTCCTTGCAGGTCCTGGTACTCCTCTCTAACTTTTAGCCACTCCTTCTTCCTCAGGAAGTGGTGCTTAGATGTAAAGATAGATAGGTAAGTAGGTAGGTAGATAGGTAGATAGATAGATAGATAGATAGATAGATAGATAGATAGATAGATAGATAGATAGATAGAGATGAAGCTCACCATCCACCTGCCAGGCGGGGTGTGTGGCTATGCCCCTTGTGCATCTTCCTAGGCCTCCATAGAGATATTCTTACTCCACTGGACCATAGTCACCCTGCTGGATCAGCTTCTAAAGTCCACAGCCATTGAAAATTGTGAGCTCTTCTTTCAACAAGGAATTGCAGTCCCCTGCACCTTCCACCCTCACCTCCACCCTTGCCCCACCCCCACACTGCAAATCCTCTCAGTTTCAGCTCCATCCTCTGCTGAAGGGTCCCTGCCTCTCAATTCTTTGATACCTTGCACTTCCCCCACTCAAAATACCTAGGGGCCCCTGGATCTCCCCCATACCATACATGGACCCCAGGAACCCTGGAGAAGTACTTTATAAGGCCCCTCCTTGACTGAAACAAACTACCTGGCCATTTCTACTTGGGTGGAGCCACCTCCTAGCAGCAGGTATAGCTCAGACAGCCCCGCTGTTCTAGGGTTTCCCCAAATTGATCTGACTGATTTCACCAGGTTTTACAAAGAAAGGGGCCAGATAGTGAATTTGGAGGGAAAAGAAAAGTGCACATATGAAAATATATATAATCACAGAGGAACAGCATGAGAAAAGAGGCACAGGAGTAGAGATGTCACAGTGTCAGGGCTGGGGGTATGTTCACTAATATGGGGAAGAAGAGGAGGTTCAGTGGGAACCCAATAAAAACTATTTACAAATCACTATTTGGTCCAGGAACCATCTCACCTGGGTACAGAATCCAACAGAAGCTCCAAGTGGTGGATCAGAAGACTCAAAGGAAGAGCAACTCAACCAGGAAATCAAAGATCCCAAGAAAGGCGCAAAAGGCAAGGACTGAATTTGCCCAAATGTCAGGACCTGAGGGTAAGGCTGGTGACAGAATCTTACATTCAAAGGTTCCGTGTGGGAAGCTCTCTCAGCAGTAGGCACGGGGTTCGGTGGATTTGGAAAGTTAGAAGTAGAAGAAGGGAGCAGTGCCGGGAAAGACAGTGAGGTGTGACAAGAGTGACAGAGAAGAAACAAATACCTGTTACACCTGAGTAGTCTTTGCTGAAGAAACAGCTGTGTTCACAGGGTACTGCTGACTTCAGCTGGGGCCTAGGGCAGCAGCTCTGAAGAATTAAGAGGACCCCCAAGGATCTTTATTTATGTTCTTTAAGTCTACCTATATGTACCTTATCAGAAATGAAAACTGATCATTTAAAAATATATGTTAATTCCTCTCAAAGTAATAATAAGCCAATTGCCTATGAACACAAGTATTAATAACATACTTTTATAAAATATATATATATTTTCCAAATAAAATTAGTGAGAAGAATAGCATTTGACATATTTTCAAATCTCTTTAATGTCCCGCTTATGCAAAGACAGCTAGACTCTTATATCTGCTTCTATGTTCAGTCAGTTGTGGTACATTGCTTTGGTTGACATATAGGAAGAAAATTCAGCCTCACACAGATCAGTAGTTGAAAAGGTTGGAGTATTTTAACAATCTTTTGAGATATCTGTGGATATTCTTCTTTGATACTACACCAAAACTCAATGAGGAATACTATCTTAAAGGTAAGTTGTAATGTAGAATCTGAAACCATATCAGTGAACTGTTCATACTCTGTTGCAATACAATGTACAATGTTACTTTGTGCTTTGCATGGATCTTCTCATGCAAGATTTAGTAGTATCAGGGACATTTGAAAAATATTGGTCAGTGAATTATACAGGAAGTCACATCTCAAACAACCACACAAGTATTTTTCTTGAGAAAATCAAGGAACTTCACAATGTAGCAAATGGCTTTAGATGTACTCTCTAGTTTTTCACAAAGACTATTAAAAAGATGTGTACTTAAAAATACAAACTTAATAAAATTAATAATTTTTACTGGTTGATCAAGAAGATTCTGAAATAACTGTGTTTTGGGGGGATTTTTATTTTTTTATGGTAAGTGACAATGAGGCATACAATGACTACTCCTAAGGCTTGGGGACACTGCTTTGATTTGTACTAAGGCCCCCCCTGCCATGGCTCTTGCTCCATCCGCACAAAGATATACATAGGGTAAAAGGCAACGAACACCTTATTATGAAACAGTATCTACCTTAAAGATCTCTTGAAAGGGTTTCCAGGACCTCCCAGGGGTTCACAACCTCACTTTGAGCCTCCGGTCGAGGGGTTCAGATGACTGCTCTCCCAGTGGACATCTCCATTAATGGAGGAACCACTGCTGACCAGTCTTGCTCTTGTCCCCTGAGTGGGAGTCAGACCTAGAGGTAGATGCATTCTCAGAAGGGCAGCACAGAGGCTCTAGCAAGACCTGGAACCTCCGGCCTTCAGCTCCAGAGTGTGCCAGATCCTCCTGGGTCTCTGGGAGATACCCCATCACTCTTTCCAGTGGGCGTTTACTGAGGTCTGAAAGGAGTGTCTTTTTCTTTTTTTTCCCAGAGGTCAGTGATAACGCTTCAGACATGAATGAAGAAAAGAGACCCCAGGAGCCAGCTAGCACACCACCACGAATCGTGCCAGGTACAGATGAAGGATGAGGTTGCAGAGAGCGGTCATCAGCAGCCCAGACTCGGAACTGCTTTTGCTCTAAGCCTGAGTTTCTCATCGCTTTTTCTCATTATCACTGCCCTAGGGTGCCCCCCTAAACAATTTTCCTTAATCAAGAAAACCCCCCATAATATTTTAATACCACAAATGTACTATAGATTAACTTATGGACTGTATATATTTATTTGTGCCCTATACATAGGAAGAGTAAGAGTCCCTCCCCCACCCAAGAACCAATTTTTGGGCAAGATTTCCATTGCTTAACAATCGTGCTCTATGTATATTCTTGGTATTACTACTTTATTGAAAGTGCACAAGCCATGGTTCCAGTTTTGTTCTAGGGTCCCAATCTCCATGTTTCTCACATGATATTTCTGGGAAAATTAGGAAGAGAACATCTCATCATAAACACAGATGCAATAGCATGACAGAGCAGTACCAAATGACGTTACTGTGGGCACATGGGGGTAAAATGGTGCACGCTAATTCACTCACCATCGCTGTCATTATGCACATTATTACCACCATCCTTGGAAGGGGTGGGGGAAGCTGAACCTTCTGTTTATTGGTGATTTGATCATTGTGTCACAAATTTACAGAACTCTCACATGACAGATGTGACTCAAACTACAAATACCAAATTATTGTGAGAAAGAATGTGTTAAATTTGACCTCCTTACAACAAATGATCATTTTAATATTTTCTCCTACATTGCACAGACTTCTGTGGTAATACTTAAAATTTCCTCGTGGACAAGTTCTATTTTATTTTTATGACCACCCTTGGAGAAGTTTGAGTAATTTATTCAATTTTACAGATGAGAACATTGAAGCATATAAAAAATTAGTGGGTTTTAGAGTTCATGGTTAGTGAAGACTCCATGGATAAACTTGGCTGGCACAGGACTAACATCTTGGTCCCTAGAGTCTTCAAGAGCCGTTATTCTCCATCAGAAAGGGACAGACAGAAACAATACTGTCAAAGATTTGTCAGCTAATATTGTCTGAAGTGAATGTGGTCAATAAATACATAGCTTGCTTATTTAACAGTCACTTTCTTTTGCATTACTTTCTAGATCATCTAAATAATGGAAGTAAACTGTCTTTAGGAAAGTCACCTGGAGAGAAGCGTAAGTGTAAAGAACCTGTGTGTTCTCTGTTAGGGTAGATTTGATGATGCTCTTATTGCTTGTTATGGATGCTGGGGGCAGGGGTGGGGGTGGAGAGGTGGGGGACAGTTATTTAACTTTCCAAAACAGAAAATGTTCTCTACTTTGCAGCAGCCATTAGGATTTTCTTGCTGTGTGTGACAGCAAACTGCTCCCCTACAGCACCCCCCCAAAAAAAATTTGTACTAAAATAAGAGAACATGTTTCTCTCTTTGATGAAAATAACTGGTCAAGGGCTGGCTCCATACACCTTAAAACCCCAGGCTCATTCTTGCCTGTTGTATCACCATCAGCATGTGGCGCGCCCACTTCATGAGGGTCCAGCCAAAGTCAAAGAGAGGCACACTCCCTCCATTGAAGGACGCTTTTTGCAGTTTGCATTTAGTTATTCTGTACCATTTAATTGCCAGGACTAGGTACACGGCTATACCCGACTGCAAAGGAGGCTGGGAAGTGTAGTTTTATTCTAGAAAGACAAGTAAGCATCCAGCTCCGCTACAGGGGCTTAACTACTAAGAACAAAAGGAGACCACAGAAAAAGGAGCAACCACCAGTACTAACCCTACACACTGTGTGGCTGGCATTATGAGCACTCTCCACTGTTTCCAGCTCTCCTCCCCTCCCCAGACACGCAGAAAGCTCATTTCCCGGCCCCTTGAGGGAGAAAAGGCCATGCTGGCCAATGAGCTCACGGAAGGGGTTTTACTTCTGAACCACAACCACCTCTCCACTCTCTCTTCCTTTGACTGAGAAAGTGTGTGGAAAAGGGAGGTGACAAAGCCAAGCAGCACTTCTCTCAGATTCCAAGTCCTGCAGAAGACTGTGTGACGGAGAAATATACTGTATCATTAAGCCACCAAGATCTGGTTTTGTTCATATGGCAGCATGGCCTATCCTGGCCTGTCTGATACACTGTTCCTAATACATTCTATAAATAATGCAGAAAAATATTATTAATCAGGAAGTTAAGTCTATTTAATCTACTTCCCCGGTCTTATATATATATATACACCTTACAGATGTGCATATACTTATATATTTATACTCATACTATGTAGTCTAGTCCATAAATATTTTTCAATGTGGATTTAATACACATATCTCTTTATTTTCCTTTCCTTTAGTTGCATAGCACATTATTGTATGATTAACAGTTTGTTTCGGGGAAGCCAGGATGGCTCAGTGGGTTAAGCGCTCACTTTGCAGCGCCGGGGACCGAGGATCAAATCCCGGCCCCGGCCCGTACGGACCCATATGCTGAACTGGGGAGTTCTACCAGTTTAGTTCTCTCTCTGTCTCTGTATCTCTCTCTCTCTCTCTCTGTAAAAAAAAAAACAAAACCAAAAAAAACCCCAAAACAATTCGTTTCAATAATCACCTATTGATAGACAGTTAGGCTATTTCTAATTTTCATACGAAAATAAAAATTATGTTCATGTGTGTTTGTATCTTTGCCCACTGTTTAACATTTTCCGAAAGAATCAAGAAACATATGACCTCACTTATAGGTGGAATATAAAACTGAAAGGAACAAAGAAACAAAAATTCATGAACACAGTCAATAGTTTAGTGGTTACGTGAGGGTAAGGGGGGAGGTGGGTGGGGGAGATGGGGTGAGTAGGGCTGGGGCATTAAACACACGGTGATGGAAAGTGAGCTGACTCTGGGTGGTGAGCACATAATGCGATGTATAGATGATGTAATGTAGAATTGTATATCTACAATGTAATTGATATCAATCAATGTCACCCCAATAAATCTAACAATTAAAAAAAAACAATTTCCTCAAAATTAATCTCTAAATGAGCGATTACTTGGTTAGAGTCTTCATGGCTTAAATTTCATAGATGACACCAAATTGTCCTGCACAAAATATAATTATTTACATTCTCTTTACCAATACATGAGTGCTCATTAACTTATCCTCATCAACCTAGATATGATAAAACTTTTTAAAGGGTCGTATATCCCAAAGCATTTTTTTTATTATTAGTGATTTAAAGATGATTTTTAAATGATTTGTTATTTGTATTTTCTCTTTTAAAATTTTCAGTTTACATTATTTTCCCATTTTTCTAGTGTACTATTCATCTTTTGTGTTTTTTATTAAGGATATTAACCCTCTGTATTGTACTGTATTGCAATGTTTTCTATTTTTTGTTTTAACATTGTAGGGATATTTTTGAAGCATGGACATTTTTAATTTTTAAACAGTCAAATCTATCTGTCTTCTACCTTTATGATTTCTGGCCTTGAGTTTTGACTAAGAAATATTTTATATCTATGGCTTATAATAATCTCTCTATATATTTTCTTCAAGTTAAAAAAACCGGTTTATAAATGTGAAAATGGCATAATTTAAATGTTAATAATTTAGTATACCTTGTTAATTTTTCTTTCAACCTTTTTCATTTCCAAGTAAAATGGAGTGTTTTTTCCACATAAATACCATCATTTTCTGCTTCCCTGAAGTGATAGGAAGACAGAATATGAGTTGATTTATAAAATATTGACATCTCAAGCTTATAGATAATATTTATAGCCATAACAGGTGATTTTATTTCTATTTTTAGAAAAAGGGAGAAAAAAATATAGCTGTCCAAGTTCAAAAAAAAGACAGAAAAAAAAGCTCCCAAGAGGTAAGCAAGAAGTCGTCACTCCCTTGACGTTCACCTGGATCCTCACATAGACAGCCAACAGGGCTCCCTTTCCAGCCACATGGCCAACCGGGTATCCCTGGGGCCTGGCCAGTCCCTTCCCTGTCCCCTAGGCCATCCTGTCAAAAGACTCCATCTTACAAAAGAGGGAGAACCCAGACACCCAGATTCCAGTGAGCAAAACAGACGTGGAGTTTATATTCTCACTGATACATATGTAATTAACCAACAAAGGGAAGAGTTGAAGAAGGAAAGAGAACGGAAAAGTGCACAGAGACTCTGGGGGAAAAGAAACAGGCACACAAGAAAGGAGAGGAGTAATCAAAGAGAAATAGTAGAAGTGAGGTACAGAGACACAAGATTCCCTGATAGAGTGGGGGCTAGGGTATGAGAAGGAGTCACACGTTAGGCTGACCAGATGTTCGGTTTCAAATGATATGAATGGTCCGCCTAGTCTCACGGGGCTCAATGCAAGGTGTCAGTAGGCTGACCAGGTGTACAGTTGGAAATGGGACAGGTCCATTATTGTCTGTATGGGACATCTGGTCAGCCTATCACTAGTAGAGGAAAGAGGAGGTTCAACCCCAGTGCAAACTATCCACAAATCACTCTTTGGTCCAGGAACCACCTTATCTGCACACAAAACCCAAGAGAATCTCCAAGTGGTGGCTCCGGTGACTCAAAGGCAGAACGACTCAACCAGGATGTCAAAAATCATGACAAGGGCTCAAAAGGCAAGGACTGCACGTGCTCAAACACCTGAACCTGAGGGTAAGGCTGGTGACAGATCTACCGTGTGATGGCTCCCTGCGGGAGGGTTTCTCATGCAGCAGGCACTGGGTTAGATCAGAGTGGAGGGAGAAGTGCAGACAAAAGGGACGTGAGGACAGAGCAAGAATGGTTGATGTGAACATTTGCTGGAAGAAGTGTGTCCTCAGGGTGCAGTTCATGTCAGCTGTGACATGTGTACTCTCGTGACCACTTCCTAGTGTCCTCCATGGACATTTCTATTAGTGGAGTCACCACATCTCCACTGAGCCTGGGGACTCCTCTCTGATTCAAGCTGACCCACTGGGGACAATGTCGCCAATTCCCATGCTAGACACATTCTCAATAGCATTTCTTAATGGTGAATTTCTAGCAGTGAAGTGAATTGGTCAATGAGTCTGCATACTTTACATTAGCTCACACTGATGATCAAATTGTTCCCAGGTCAGATTCCTATTAACATTATATGGATGCCCTTCTCCTTACACCTTCATCAACACTAGAAATAATAAGACTTACCTGTGTTTGACAAATAAAAGCCAAGAATGCCATTCCGCCACCGTTTGTTTTTTCATTTCTTTGCACTGTGCAGATGGCAAACATGCTGAGATAGGGGGTGTTTCTGCTCACCATATTCCAAAAGGTTATGTACCCCTGCCCTGTAGACTCGGGAACAGCCATGTGACTTGACATAGCCAAGGAAATGTGGGCAGAGGTGACAGGGTCACTTTCAAACCAAAGCTTTAAGAACTCTTGTGTTGTCTTTCTGTCTCCCACGGAACCAGCAATGTTCTAGACAGAGGCTGCTCTGTCCTGAGGATCCACGAGTATCAAGAATGTGGATCTAACTTGTGATCAACATGTAACACGAGGAAGAAGGAAACCTATGTTATTTTAAACCAGCACTTGGCAAACGTTTTCCTCAAAAGGGCCAGATAATAAATAGGTTAGGCTTTGCAGGCTGTACAGTCTCTGTTGCAACTGCTCAACATTGTCATTGTAGTGTGAAAGCTGCTAGAGACAAATATATAAAGAAATAAGCTTGGCTGGGTTCGAAAAAAACTATGTACAAAAAGAGGGATTGGGCCAGTTGAGCCTTCAGACCATAGTTTACCAACACCTATAATAAACCACTGAGATTTGGGAGGATCATAAATTACCACAACACCCTCCAGCCTGTGTTTACTAAACCACTTGTTTTTTAATAAATGTTTTATTAGAATTTTTTTTTTGAGGATTACACAGTCATATCTGTTCATTTTTGTATGAGACTATTCTTTTTTGGTTTAAACAATAGGAAAATTTACTGTTTGCTATTTATTGCAGTTTTTCTTAATTTGGTTTTGTCTTTTAGATTGAGAAATTTTGGGTTGTGGAGACTGTTTTTGTTCAGTTTATCTTTTCAAGTATGATCGATGCCAGAGTTTCACAACTGTGGTGCTATTTGCATTTGAGGGTGGATAATTATTTGTTGTGGATGCTGTAATGTGCAATGTCCCTAGCCTTTTGCAATCAGACAGAAAAAAAAGATTTCACAACATTGCGAAATATCCTCTGGGGTCATAGTTGCCTAACATTGAGAATCACTGCTTTATGCCCTGTAGTTCTGCCTTAGAGAAAGCGCTTTCTGTGTAATATTTACAAGGCTACATCCTTTATTTACATCTAGTGATTGTATTAAAGGTATATATGTACATTATTTTATATATTACGTATATAGAATAATGAGCGTAAATTTGTCTGCTGTAATAGTTTTAGCCTTCCTATTTTAACCTAAGCTTGTTATTTTTCCTTGGTCAATGCTATGATTTCCCTTCTCTAAGGAGTCATATCTATCTTTCTTCAAACTGGTAGAAAGATAGGAAATATGAAAGTAGTTAACTTACAAAGCATGTAAATCTATGGTTCCAGTTAGAAGTGACTCTTAACTTTTTTATTTTTTAGAAAAGAGAAGGAAAAAAGATGTCTGTTCAATTTTGACGAGAAGTTGCCAGAAAAATATTTCCCGAAAGAGTAAGTAAAGGAGAAGCAGAGACTGGCAGGCTGGCTCCCCAGGGCCTGGCCCGCTGCTCCAAGCGCCACACCCCTGCCCATCCTTGTCCTCCTCCCAGGTCCCCTCTGTGTCTCCCCCACTGTAACGAGTTCTCATACAGCACAGGAGAGCTGCCTACCCAACCCTCCCACGTCTGCACTGGGAAGCATTCTTCCACAGGGAGCTGCATAAAGACGCACACATGATCGAGAGGGAGGACCAAGCCCATGAGTCAAGTTCTAATGCAAGCTTCTCCCTCCTTCCTCGGAGGAGCTGGTGAAAGCCCTCCGCGCAGAACCTGACAGTGCTCCCATTCCCGGTTGGCACGAGCTTTCTCTTCCTATGGTAGTTGGGGTGCAGGCCTGGGCTCTGTGGGTCCGGCCCTGGGCTTTGCCTCAGCCTCTGTGAGCTCTTGGGCTCTTGGGGCCAATGTCCTCCCCTCCTCCTTCTCTCCCTACATTCATCTTTATTCTGCTTTTATAACTTTCTTCTGCAGCATTCTCGTGTCTTTCTCCCATTGCTCTTTAGGCACCAGCCACGTTGGCCTTCCTTTTGGCCTTCCACTTATTTTATAATATTAAAGTATAAAGGGTTCTATTCAAGGTGGGGTCTACAGACTCGTGTCATCAACAAGCCCATTGGTTGAGGGTCTGCAAAACTGTGGAGCTTGTAACTGCACTGGCGCTGAACACACCGTCTTCGTCGCAAGACCTCCTCAGCGGACATAGCAGGGCCTTGATCTCTATCTTGGCCAAGCCCCTGTCACATCACAGGCCACATGTTGAGTAGCACTGGTGTAATGTGCTTACGGACAAATGTATGTACCGTATGTTTACACCTTGGGTTGACACAAAGAGCCCACATGTACGTAGCACTCCAGTCAAGATATAGAACATAACCAACCCGCTCCCGTAATCCAATCCTTACCCACACCCCAAGGCTCTCCACCAGCCCAATTTAGCTTTGACACTGAATGCTTCATTCTCTTTTGGGCTCAGGGCCTCCAGTGTCCCTCCTGCCCGCCCCCACATGTACCCTCCCCCAAAGCTATCCCCACAGCCCCATCCCTCCCTTGGCTACACATCCTCAGGCCTCACCTGGAACAAAGCATTCTCTGCCCCACATGCAGAGGTAAGTCTCCCTGATAGGCACCCCCAGAGTGCAGCATGTTACCCCTGTGGCACTTGTCACAACAGTAATCAATTGTCTGAGTACATTGTGTTCAATGAGTGCCAGTCAAATGAAGTCAGGAAGTGCGTCAGTCTTGCTCATTGCTCTTGTCTCCTCTGTGCCTCACACACTTTATGCTTAAATAACTGTCAAGTCAGTACCTTATTCTTCCTGTTCATCAAGGATAGATACCAATAGGAGGGCCTCCATTTACCTAGACCAGTGGTCGGCAAACCGCGGCTCACGAGCCGCAGGCGGCTCTTTGACTCCTTGGCTGCGGTTCTTCCACGAAATGTTTAGTGCAGGCACGGAATATTATTTATTAACTTGCCTTGTAAGAGACGAGTAAACATTTTTGAAACGCAAGCCTACAGAAAAGAGGCACATTTACCATCGCCAATTTAAAGAATTTCTAATTGAGGTAGAGAGTGAGTATGCAGATCTTCTGCTGCATAACAAGGTTCGTTGGTTATCGAGAGGAAACGTTTTAAAATGTTTCGCTTCACTGTTTACTGAAATAAAAGCATTTCTTCTTGAGAAGAGTGTTCACTATGCAGAGCTAACGAACGATCTGTGGATCCAGAAATTTTATTTCATGGTGGATGTTACTTCTCATCTAAATCAGCTTAATTGTAAGTTACAAGGAAAAGGATACACAATTTTTTCGATGTTAGAAGTAATTTCATTCGAAAACAAATTGTCGCTTTTTGCCGAAGATTTTGAAAGAGAAACTCTAATTCACTTTCCATGCCTATTGAAATATTGTTGAGAAAATAAGTCTAATATTGACATTTGCTATTTCAGAACAACACTGTTAAATATGAAGGAAACTTTTCTCAGCAGGTTCAAAGACTAGAAACAGCAAAGCGACGTTAGCCTTTGTTAAAAAACCTCTGAATGCCACAGTAACAGAAATAAATTTTTTGCCCTTTAATATTGATATTGGCAGCTTTGAAATGCAGTTGCTGGATTTAAAAAATAAAGAATTGTGGAGCTCAAAATTCGAGCGTCTTTGTGCTGATTTAGAGCTATTGGAGAAAAATAAATGTGAATTAAGTTTACAGCACAAGTGGTCTGCTTTGAAAGATCTGGAGAGGGAAGATATGTTGATTTTTAACACCTGGAATAGTATTCCTGACTCATATGATCAACTGAAGAAACTAGCATTTGCTGTTCTTTCCTTATTTGGGTCTACATATTATGCGAACAATCATTTTCAAGCATGAACTTTATCAAGAGTAAATTAAGAAATCGGCTTATCGATGAGAACTTGGAATCGTGCCTAAAATTAAAAACAACAACATACAAACCTGACTTACCCTTACTTTCCAAGGAAAGGCAAGGCCATTGTTCACATTAGTGGAGTATTTGTAGTTTTTTTTTAAGGATACCTTTTATATTATTTAACTTGTTATATTTTTAAATAAATATTATCTTTATATAAGTATGATACCAAGTTTTCATTAATGTACCTTTAGTTAAACTAAGACATATTTAGCAAAGGCAAGCTCAAGAGTACTTTTAATCCTAATTATTTCCATAAAAATGTCTCTACTAAAGTAAAGCTTAAGTTTAAAAAAAATGGCTCTTTGAATGAACTTCAATTTTGTATTGTTTATATTTGGCTCTTTTGGATGATGAGTTTGTCGACCACTGACCTATACGATGCATTTGCGTGAACTAGAAAAAGTGCCCCTTCTTTCATTCACTTCCCCTACGTCGCACTGAGCCGCTTCCTGAAACCCGGCCTTTGCTGCCCTCTGCCGGAAGTGTTGTAGGACGTGTACAAATGGCTGATGCCTCCTCTGCACCTCAGAGCCCCAGGAAAGTGGCATCCTTGCTCAGTGCACAGGCCCCGCAAATGTATGCAGAGGCCCTTGCAGCAGCATGAGTGTGTACCTCGCTTTACCAGTGGCAAAGCACTCTGCTCTGATTTTACCACTCAACCCTCAAGTATTACTCAGCTCGTTACAGAGTCCGTTAGAACTGCTTCCAATCAGAAGTACTTCTAATACAAAAACTTGCATGAGCTCAAATCGGCCTAGGTGTTGACATTTCAAGTCCTCTGTGTTTTACACTAAGAAAAACGTACCCCTGGTCTTTTTAGGAAGCGCTCGTGTGGGCAAGAATCCAGGCCAATCCTGGTAGTTGTCCATCACCTTCAGCTGCTCCTGCCTGTTTAGCACTCCACCCTGGCTGTGACTTCTAAGTTAACACGTACCTGTTGAGCCAACGGCCTCACTTACCTCCTTCTCACACCCTCCCCTACCCCTCCCCGTGGTTGAATCAGGCAACAAGTTCATAAACAAAGACCTTCCTTCCAGCTACATGAATGGAAAGAAGCGGTTTGCATAGGCAGCTTACATCAGCACAGTGGGAAAGGCAGGATGCTTATGGGAAAAAAGAATGTTAAGTGATGGCCAATTAGATTGCGAATTAAAACACGTTCACTGAAGAAGTTCAATGTGTTTTACCAAAATACACTGTGTGAGGTAGTGGTGGGGGGGCGGTATTAGAGCCTACTCTGTACACTGTCTAATCTCCCACTCAAAATAAAAGATTCCTGCATACTAACCAGAGAATGCGCCCTCATGCCATTGCCATCGTTATTGTTGTTATTATTATTAGAATTCAGGGAAAGGAGAATTCATGAGGGAGATTGAAGACTGAGTAACGCTAATCTGTTTTCTCCTTTCAGGAAAAAGCAAAGATGAGACTGTGGATTTTCACTCTCCTACACTTCCTGTGACCTGTGGTGAGGCAAAGGGGATTTTATATAAGGAGAAAATGAAAAAAGGTGAGTTCTTTGATATTCTGCTCTTTGGAACCCCTGGATGAAGGAATCGTAGGGAGGGACGTACCCATATGTGTGATGGTTGAGCCAGCCACTCTCGCTAGTTTGGCTGCTGAAAAAGAAATGCTTCTCAGAAGGAATTTTCAAACATGTCATATACCTGGCAGCCCGGAGACTCCGTTCGCACATGGAAGCCATCCATGGGCCCTGTGACACTGACCATGTCCTTGCACGTGTGGGTGCCCCATAAAACGCAAATTCTCTACCATTCCCTCACCACTCAAGTGTCAGGGCTTCCTTCAGTCTAAGAGAGGAAGAGCCCACGTTCTCTGCTCCTGCTCCCATTCCCACGAGGTGTCTCTGGACCCAGAAAGGAGGACACCACAGCCGGGGCTTAGAGGTGCCAGGTGAACGTGCAGAGGATGACAGTGGAGCCTGGAATGGGCTGTCTTTGTCTTACAGGAAACTTGGAGAAGTCCATTCAGAATGAGCAGGGAGTTTGGTTCACGCCCCACGAATTTGAAGTGAAAGGAAGGGGACCGAAATCAAAGCACTGGAAGAGGAATGTGCTTTGTGGAGGAAACACCCTAGGACAGCTGATGAAGGTATTCTGAGGACCAGGGGCAGATAGGTAGTGGGTTTAGTTCCTTGAAGGCTGAGTGGAATGTCCATGACAGACATGTGAAGAATTTCCCAGGAGGATGCCACAGCATGATTGAGACAGGGCCAGATGCTTGTAGAAACAAAGAAGTGGGTGATCGAAGTTAAGAACACAGATTGGTGCTGATGGCGAAGTGCTGTAAGTGCCAGCAAACAGTTTTGCGGTGGGAGAGATGTAAGGAGCCGAGCCTGGTGGTATTGGGGACGGTGAGCTGGAAGGACAGGAGATGAGGACGCAGACCTCTGCAATTGCTTCCCTGTGTCCCTCCTCCACCCGATAAACTCCTCCTCCAGATCCCACTCCATCTGGGCCCCCGTGAAGTGTGTCCAGACCACACTGTTTATGGCCAATCGCTCTGTACTTCCCCGCACACCATTCCCTCCTGTGGGCCACAAACAAAGCTTGTGAGGCCAGAACCCAGCAAAAAGCCTCTCGATACTCAACAGTGATCACTGGGATGAAGTCATAAGAATTTCATCTAGAGAGAAAGAAATGGAAAATACAAGGACTAGATGGGAAAGGGACTGAGAAAGAACAACTGACAAGTCTTGGGTTTGAACAACAGGGAAAACATGATTTTATTAAGTCCAGGAGCACTGATCGGAGGAGGAAGCTCATTGTTCCTTTAGACACCTTGGTTTTGAGACCTAGTAGGTACAAACATTCACTAGGAAGGGGAACTTTGATATTTACAAATGACATGGCTTCAGAATAACCTCATTCACTGACCTCTTCTCTCTTTCAGGAAGGACTTTTGGTCTGTCCTCTAAGAATAAGTCTCAAGAAAGAGGTAAATAGCAGGTGAATTTCTACCACCACGTTGCAGACTTTTCATGTCCAAAGACTCACCTTCCAGTCCTCAAGTGTCCCAGCCCTGAGTTACCTTCACATTTAGGCAGTGTGTCGTCATGACGACTGCTTTACTGCACCGGGACCTGTGTGTGCCGCCATTATTTTCATAGCTCATTTGAGATAAGGACGCAAATCACTTTTTAAAATAAAGATCAGGACATAAGCTGATGATGGTCATGTGTTTTAGACAAAAATCTGGATATCTGGATGAACACAATACCAAAAGTATCCAAAACTGAGTGCCCTAGTTTGAGAAGTCATATGGTATTGACCTAGGTAAGAATAGAAAGGGCAAGATGATCGTCCTGGATTGAACACCGAGCCATCCTCAGTTCCACAGGCTCAGTATCAGGAGCACCCGAAGGGCATCCTGTGTCTGAACTGAGCTGGGTCTCTGTGCAGCCTCCCTGCCTGTGCAAACAGCAGCCGCCTGCTGGGTACACCAGCTGCCTTTCCCAGCCTTCTGCACTTGCTTAGATACGCGCTCCAGACACAAGGCCAGCGTGGGAGCTCCCCACTAGACATGAACCACCAGCCCAGCCGACCCTGCCCTGCATGCCGGCCTGACCCTGGGCTGCATCCTTTCAAAGGCTGGAAGAATAGGGAGGAATAAAAATGCCCTTCCATGTTAGAAAAGAACCTGAGACATCTATAGGATGGTATTTTTTTTTAATGCATGGGGCCACATGCATCCAATGGAAACGCACTCAAGGGTTCTGAGGTCAGGAAAGCTTCCACAAGTATAAACTGGTAGGAATACTTGTATACATGGAAGGAGCCCAGTTATGTGAATATGCAGGTCTATGGCTACAATGTCTGAAAGAACTGGCTATTTTGGAATGGGACATTTACCTTCCATAGTGTACCGGTACATGTATGTACTTGTGGAATTACAACCACCACCTATTACTTGTGTAAAAGCAATAAAGGTATTTAAAATCCAGATCATTAATTAATGGCCCCAATATTACAGTTTCTTCTGACTCGTAATGCCACATGTCAGCACATGACAGCCAGGGGCACCCTTGACCTGACCTTTCAGTCCCACCTACCAGGAGCCACCTGGAGATAATGGGAATGAAGTTCTGTTCTGACGACAAGGGACGGATGTGGGCCTCTCCCTCAGTCAGGTCAGCCACTATGTCCCTGCTGCTCTGTCGCACGCCCCGTCTCCACCGGTGTGCCACCCAGCACGCAGGCACCACCACGACACCCGGTGTGGCAGCAGGTCTACGTGTCACAGGCCTGGGGGTGCAGTTCCCGTGAGCCAAGGCAGAAGGGATAGCTGGTGGCGAGCCCAGGCTCGGCCTCCGAGAGCCTCGGTGTGCACGGGCCTGTGGGGGCTGTTCCGCTCCAGTCCTGTTTATAGTGGGTGGGGTGGCGGGGCCGGCGGGGGGCCGGCTGGGGAGTCTCTCTCTGAGCTTGGACTCTTCACTGGGGCCGAGGGAGGGAGCACGTGAGCTCTCTGTTCATCTTGCCCCGATGTGGCAAGAGGGGAAGAGGAGAGACCAAGGCTGTCAGCAGTCAGCGGAAGCTCGAGTCCGACTCCTTATTACGGAGTGTGACTGCAATTGTGTGTCCTTTATCGCAGCGTGTGTGTTGGAAGGCGTTTTACTCCAGAGTGTGGGGGTTGGGGTGACTGGGGGTGGGCTCTGGACCCATCGGGGGTTTCAGCTGGGAGGAGTGAGTAGGCGGCGGCTCACCCTGGGTCAGGGCCAGGCAGGGGTGCAGGTGGAGGGCAAGAGTGGCTGTAGAGTGTTGACCCCCAAGGCCAGAGGAAGGCAGACTGACAAGTTCAGGATCAGAAGGCCAAAAAGATCCACTGAACTTCGGGGTGCGGGGAGCCCTTGTGATGAAATCCTGGGGCCCAGTAAGTGGAGGGAGCTGCCAGGAAACCTTCCCAGTTGTGGACACTGCCCCCAATCAAAGGGAATGTCCACTCTGGCCGGATGGCTAGCATTACGAATGGAGAACATGTGCCCTCCCTGTGCCCTCACCCAGGTCCTCAGGCGCCTGTGTGTTGTGGACAGTTGAGGGCAGTGGTGGGATTTGTCCCCTTAAACAGAACCGATTCCCAGAGCCCTCAGGCTTTAGCTCCAGCTCCTGATGGTCGATGGTGAGGCTGACATATGAGTGCAGAGAAAACATTCTCTTGTGCGTGTGGAGCCCCACACTGTCTGCCTGCCTGTCTGTCTGTCAGTCATAACGTGGGAGGCTGTCCTCGGAATCATCTACATGCCCGCCTGGGGTGGCACCAAGTGGGTAGGAACAGCTCTGGCCCCAGGGGCGGGCAGCCTGGGGGCCCATCTGTCTCAGGCACTAAGGGGCTTTGATTTCTGCAGGTCAAATACATGAGGTCTTTGCAGGCTTGTAAAGCAAGGCGTCCCCTACAGCCGAGTTGGCTGCAGTCTCACAGCCACATGCGGCCCCCCGCCCCCCGCGGGGTTGTGTTGAGATGCAGATTTTATTCCCTAGGTCCGCGTTTCTAAGCAGCTCCCTGAGGACACTGCTGCCGCTGCTGCTCAGTCCACACAGTGTAGAAAGGGCTTCGGTGACTTTCTGGTCCCTTCTGGTTCTGACAGTCTGTGGTCTGAGTGGCAATGTGACAATTCTTGCCACCTGCTCTTCCAGGATTGAAAGGCCAGGCTGGTGCGGCATCAGCATTCTGTGTGAGTGCTAAGTCCCTGACAGGGCCTCCACTCGGGGACAGGCAGGGACGCCGTGTCCCTGAGCCCCTCGGTGTCAGCGTTCAGTGGGTCTCGCTAATCCCAGCGGTGCCAGCCTTATCTCCCTTTCCAGTGGGAAAACTCGGATGAATGTGCCGTGTGCTGTAGCAAGGAACCACAGCTCTGCTGCCACACCTGTCCGCGAGCCTTTCATGTGGACTGTCACATCCCGCCTGAGGTGGCTGACAGGTTAGTGAGATGCGGTCTGCCTGGCTTAGCCCCAGACAGCAGAGCAGGGCCTGTGAGCATGGTGGGCGCAGGTGTGACCAGGGCAGCCATGTTCCCCCCTGGATTGGGGACAGCCCTGTGTCTGTGAGTCTGTCTGGGCCACCACACTGCCACCGCCCCTGGGAGACGTCCTTTCCTAGGCTTGTAGCACACACACCTGTCCAAAGGGATGAGGATGGGAGGGGCCCGCTGTCTGTGTTCTGTGCTAATTCAGAAAAGGCAGGACACATGGGCTGGGTTCCTTGTGTCACCGATGGAGGCCCAAGGTCCCCAGGGGTTAAGGCCAGTTTTCCACAGTCAGGCCTGGTGGGCAGGGCCTCTTGCGTCCCCAGCACCTCTAATGGAGAAAGCAGAGCTGACCACTCACCCCAACACCACCCTCCACCCACTGACCCCCGACTGCGACCCTCACTGGGAGGGGGTCACTGACTCACACACCATGTGAGGGTCTCAGACTCTGGAAAGTGTCCCCTTTGTCCCTTGACTGTGCCCATTGATAGTGGCAGCCACAGGAACGGTGGCTGTTTCCAGGGGCCTTGCCCTTGCTCACTTATGCGCGGCCTCTCAGGAGCCCGTGGAGTTGCACCTTCTGCAGGATGCAGGAATCTTCCAGAAGTCAGCAGCGTCACAGGAAATCTGAGGTCCCAGTGAGGCCGATGGGGCCTGAGGAGCAGTTGGTGAGTTGGGTGGGAACCCCAGGCCTTGTCTTTCCGCTCACACGTGAGAAGTCGGTCACAGGGCAGGGGAAGGGCACCCAAAGGAGCCTTCGGTGTCTCTTTGGAGGATGGCGAGTCAGTGCCCAAACATGGAGTCTGAACAAAAGCCAGCCTACCTCGTGGCCCTTTGACAAATGCAGCCGGGGGGGCCGTGTGTCTGCACCTCACGTTAAAACCCTCTTGCCGTCTGACAGAAATGTGAATTCCTCCTCCTGAAGGCCTACTGTCACCCCCAGAGCTCGGTGTTTGCAGGGATGCCACAGAACGTAAGTCACGTCTGATGGTGCCCATCTTCCGGGCACCCCTCTGGTGTAAAGCCCATTCTACAAACTGGGAGCAGGAGACCTGCAGGCCCACTGTCTGCAGCCGGCAGGAAGCGGGCGGCAGACGGGGCGTGGGGCTGCTGCCCCCACCGTGCACGCTTCACCTGCAGTCCTGGTCTCACCTGTCGTACGTAGGAAGGCCTTTCTTAAGGAGAGCTCAGGGAGGAAGAGCTTCGACCCACAAGCCAAACTGTGGGTTCGAGCCGAAGCTCTGCCACTTTGGGGCTGTGACATCTTGGGTAGGTTGCAGAACCTCTCCACCCCTCAGTTTCCTCGTCTGTAAAATGGGGGCAATGACAGGGTTGTTGTGGGGATCCCTTGTTATGACAGTGGTAGTGCTTAGACCCAGGCCTGGCAGGTGTCAGGTGGCATTAGCATTATTAGACTGGGAATAAAGGCGTGTGTTGTATTTAAGTTGGAGCCGGTGCTGACATCACCCCTTTGGTACCTAGATACGAGATTATGCTGAGCCATTTAAGGAAGCCATGTGGTTGAACCTGGTGAAGGAGAGGCTGACTGAGGGAGTGTACACAGTGGCGTGGTTTGTCAGGGACATGCGCCTGATCTTTCGCAACCATAAAACATTTTACAAGGTAATAGGCATGTTCTTCCTTATGTTCTTTTTTTTGAGAGAAGATGGGGGCAGGGGAGGGGATGAGGGGGCAGAGCAGTCTCCATAGTTGTGCGTTATTAGTTGTGACATGGTTTCACTCCACACAGGTGGATGTGGGGCCTTGTGGGGTGGGAACCAAACCAGGGGCCTCCCGCATGGGAGGCAAGAACCTTCTCCGCTGAGCCATCCTGGTGGTTACCGGTTGTGCCACAGTTCAGCACATGGGTTTGCACGGCCCAGGGCTGGGAATTGAACTCAGGACCGTGCGATTGCAATGCAAACTTTCAATCCCTGAGCTGTCCTGACATCCCCTCTCACGTCCTGGCATCCCCCCTCACGTCCTTTCTACTTTGCCCCAATTTTGAAGACATTGCAAGATGTGTCTGTCCCCTGTCTCTCCCTGGAGAGGGCTCAAAGAGACAAGGATTTTGTTTTTATTTTATTTTCCATCTCTTTCATGGAGTTCTTCAGCTCCAAAGTGTCTATTTGGTCTTTTTTTTTTTTAATTTTCAGTCTCTTCAGTAAAATATTCATTTTGTTCGTTGATTTTATTTGAGTTCCTTGAACTGCCTGCCTGCATTGTTTTGTATCTCGCTGAGTTTTGTGCAGATCTGCAATCTTGAATTCCCTGTCATGGAAGTCACATAGTCCCATAAGGCGGGAATTACAGAGGAAAGCCCTCCACATCCTAGGGGTAAACATCAGGAAGAGCAGCAAGCAGGACAGAGAAGGTTCCTTGTAAACGGTGCCTGGAACCTGTCCATCCTCATTCCCAGGCGGGCAGGCTGCGCCCTCCCACTGACGGCAGTCAGCTGTGCCCACCTCCTGCCTCCTCGTTCAAACGGAGAGCAAGGGCCACTTACGCTTCCATGGTTCTTCATGCCTCTGAAATGCAGAAATCCGTGACTCACTGAAACCAAACCAACAAAACCCAGGAAGCTCATGCTTGGACTTGGTTCCACCTGAATGTCCCAGTGCACTCAAGCATCATCTGGAAATGCCTTCAGGTCGGGTTGGCCTCGTCCTTCTTTAGTAGGGAGGGAGCTGCTAGGTCAGCAATGACAGAACCCAAGACACTTAGTTCCTTGAGTTGATCCTGACTTTTACTCTCCCTGGGACAGACTTTTCTTGGCCGGTATCTAAGGAAGATTTGCTCTCCACCCAGCTTTCTGCTCACCAGCAAGTTCACAGACCAACAAATTGTGTCCCCTGTGGAGCTAGACTCAGGCCTGGCTACGCTTGGAGAGTAGGAGAGTCATGCTTCCTCAAGCAGTGGGCTTTCAACAAATGCTTTTACGGGGAAAGCCGGGATGGCTCAGCAGGTTAAGCACTCGTTTTGAAGCCCCGAGGACCGAGGATTGGCTCCAGCCCAGGTGTACCCACATGCTGAACTGGGGAGCGGTGAGGCCCCCAGTTCAGTTCAATGAAAAAAAAAAGAAAATAGAAATGCTTTTACTTTATGTTTTGCACCAAGCTCGGGCTATGCAGTGATCAAACTGAGTTCTTCCGTGCAGACCACTGTCAGGTCCAAGTTCACCAGGCTGAGCCTGGTCCACGTCAGGGAAGCAGCAGCGTCTCCCCAGTCTTTCTGCCGATGGTCCAGGAAGCACCCAGGAAAGGCAGGGCGGGACTTGCAGAAATACAAGTGATTCCGGGGTTCTAATCCTCTGTCCTTAGACATCTCTGTGTTCACTGTTTTCTTTTTCAGGCTTCTGACTTTGGTCGGGTAGAACTGGATTTAGAGATGAAATTTGAAAAGGATCTCAAAGAGGTGTTCGTTTTTCATGAAGCCAATGAGAACAGTTTCCAGGCTCCTCCTTGACCCTGTTCTAGAAGGACTGGGGCACCCCAACTTCAGGATGCGGATGATGGGACCCTGGTCGTCCTTAGATAGCCAGCGAGTCTGGGATGTGATTGGCTGTCCACTGGATGCAAATCCAGGCCCCTCATAGCATCAGTATACCCTGTACCCATTCTTATTGCTTCTGTTTACAGCTAAAAAAATTATACCTCACACCTAAAAACAAATTGAATGCTTCCTTAATACCATTAAATACCCTTTATGGTCAAATTCATCCCATTTCTTATAAATCTTCTTACAGTTGATTTGTTTCAATCTGGATCCAAACAAGTTCCACACACTGCATTTGACTAATTTGTCTCTTAAATCTCTTTTTATCTGTACGTTTGATCCTTAGTATCCTTCCTTGCCATTTATTCATTGAAGAACCTGGGGCCCCTGTTCTATAAAAATTTTTATATCTGGACTTTTCTGTATCCCCTTAGAGGCATGTTTTTCTCACCCCACCCCATGGCTTTTTTTTTAACTACATGTTTTGTAAATTAGATCTGAAAGTTTGCTTAGATATGGGGATGGGGGGAAGCCAGGATGGCTCAGTGGGTTAAGCGCTCACTTTGCAGCGCCAGGGACCAGGGATCGAATCCCGGCCCTGGCCCATGCGGAACCATATGCTAAACTGGGAGCTCCCCCAGTTCAGTTCTCTCTCAGTCTCTGTCTCTGTATCTCTCTCTGTTAAAAATAATATATATATATATATATATATATATATATATATATATATATATTTAGATATGGGGTGGGAGAGGCTGTTGTTTGTTTTTTTCGCAAGCCGACTTCATAGGTGAGGCTATATATCCCCTTGTGTTGTTAAGATTGGCCCGCACAGTCAGGTACGATCGGCCTGACCCATTCATTTACATCATCCTTTCACCTAGTGATCATAGCACTGATGCTCATTGCCCAAATCCATGAGTTCATTAGATTGCAAAATACTGATATTCCAATTCTATCATTACTTCTACCTTTACTCGTCAGAATTCTTCTGCAAAGGACTTTCCTTCAACACTATTTGGTTAGTTTGAAACATAGTTTGCACAGGAAAGGCAGGCTAAATGCTCGATTCTTTATTTAACTTATTCAAAATAATGAGTTGGTTCCCTCATAGCCTCTAAAAGTAACCAGGGGGGAAGCCGGGATGGCTCAGTGGGTTAAGTGCTCACTTTGCAGCGCAGGGCACTGAGGATTGAGTCCCGACCCCTGCCCGAGTGGACCCATGTGCTGAACTGGGGAGTTCCCCCAGTTCAGTTCTCTCTCTGTCTCTGTATCTCTCTCTCTCTCTCTCTCTCTCTCTGTCAAAAACAATAAAAAACAAACAAACAAAAAAACAAAACAAAACAAAATAAAAGTAACCAGGGAAGTTTTATTTATTTATTTTTTTCTTTAAAGTATCTTAACACATGGCTTTAAATATACTTAATGTGCTCCAAAACATTGCAGCTAATGTTTTTATTGCTGCTCAAATTGTCCATCTTCAATAAATGAGAGTTTTTTCAAGTTGGCTTGTGAGTTGTTTTGAAATGACCCTAGTACTCTTTAATAGTGTATTAGCTATATATTGCTGTGTAACAAATGACCCCCCATGTGCAGTGGCTCAAAGTAACTAGCATTGTATTGCTCACTATTCTGCAGTTCAGAAATTCAGGCAGCACTCAGTGATGACATCTTTCCTTTGCCATGGTTTTGACTCTGCCCACTTGCACCATGTCACTTCTGCCACATACTATCAGTCCACTCAAGTCATAGGACTAGATTCAAAAAAAAGGAAAATAGACTGTACCTCTTGGTGGAATGAGTGGAAAGGTCACATTTCAAAGGAGAACGTTGCTTATGAATAAATGTACATATTTAGCTACTTTTGACAGGATAGGATTCCATGTAGTATTCTTATCATGGATCTTGCCTGGCATACTGAGCCCTCTCACTATATATACCTGGTTCTTCTTTCAACTCCTTTTAGATCTATGATCCATTTGTTCTGGGCTCATTTTCAAGAACATCTATTATGTATATGCTGCCTATCTATTTCCGGTCCTCCCTATTTATCACTAAAAATATAAAAAAGGAAAAAAGCTCCAGAAAGCCCTCCTCCTTTTAAGTCACTAGTGTGAGACTTAATATTAACTTAAGATGATTGCAATTCTATGGTCAATATTTTATGGTCAATATTTTAAACCGAATGATTTTTTTTAGCGTTTTAAAAAATATTTATTTTATTGTTTTTTTGACAGAGACAGAGAGGAGGGGGGGGCCCAGAACAGTCTCCATGGTTGTACGTCATCAGTTTTTGACATGGTTTCATTCTACAAAGGTGGGCGGGGGCTGCGCAGGGCAGGAACTGGGTTGGGGTCCTCCCACGTGGGAGGCACGCCCCCTCACGTCAGGGGCCAAACTGGGGGGGCAAGAATCAAAGTGGGGGGCTCCTGCATGGGAAGCACACTCCAGTTCAGCATATGGGTCCACACGGGCCGGGGCAGGGATTCGATCCTCGGTCCCCAGGAATGCAAAGCAAGCACTTAACCCGCTGAGCCATCCCAGCTTCCCCCATTTTAACATTTTAATAATGCTAACTGTTCTCTGTTAACCAAATCTCAAAGGATATAAACTCTTTTTCACAACATTTTCCTTTTCTCAAGACAAAAATAGGAAAAGTCCTTGCAACTTACAAAGTTGCCCTGATCTGTGGTTCTGATTCTTCATTCTTATTTAGGGTCAATAAAGGATAGTGATGAACTGATTGTGTCCCCCCCAAATCCATGTGCTAAACCCCTAATGTCATTGTATTTGGAGATGGGGTCTGTAAGGGGGCATTTAAAGGTTAAATGAGGTTCAGAAGATAAGGCCTTAATCAGATAAGATTCGTGCCCTGAGAAGAAGAGGGTGAGATGGCAGAGATTCTCTCCACACACACTCTGAGGACAGGCCGTGTGAGGACACTGTAAGGAGGCGACCGTCTGCAAGCCAAGAGCGCACTCTCACCAGGAACTTGATCGGGCTTCCAGCCTCCAGAACTGTGAGAAATAAATGTGTGTGGCTTAAGCCACTCAGTCTGTGGGACGTTCTCATGGCAGCCAGAGCCTAATACAAAGAGTGAATGACACCATCAGAGGTCCCACCCCTCCGCCATAGCAAGGCAGAAATGTTCCCCACAGGATCTCCCCGTTTCCTTGCGAGAAATTGGGAGAAGAGTACCTTGAAGTTTTCATAGAGGTACCTAGTGTCACAGACGAATAAGCAGAAAATGTGTGGCGATCTTCTCAGTTCCTACTTCCAAGTGTTTCCACCACATGGGGAACTGTGAAGTGGACTGACTTCACCTGTGATCCGGAAAAGGGTGCAGTCCTGTGAGTGCTTACAAAAGCATGGAATGAAATACGACTCCTGTGATTAAATAGGAAGACCACCAATGTAGCCATAAAGACAGCCACTGACGACAGCGCCATTGGTATATTCTTTGGATTTCCAAATCCTTCTAAGGGGAGTGTTAACGGGGTCTCTTCCCAGCACAATCGCAATGCATTATGGTAAAAGATCCCTCTCCCTGCCGACTTCCCAGTGGGCAAAATTGCTATGTTTGAAATTATCTGGACTCCATTTGTGCCCCTTCCTTTCACTCTGGCACTGGTAAGCAGAATTAATGTGTGCGCGCTCTCTCTTCCCTCCACCATGGCTCTGGGATTTTTTTGATTTTGTTTTTTTTTATTACATTAAAAAAAACCCAAAACAGCAGCACTAAGGAGTCATTTATTTCCTTCAGGTTGGAAGTTTCAAGCACTATCAGTTTGGTTGCCATGACAACCAAGACCCCTGTCTCTGGAACCGTCTCTCCCTTTGGCTCCCTTTTGTTGCTCTCCTGTTTGTCAAACCAGCTTCACTCACCAGAGCAGGTTTGGTGTGTTCTGCTCAGGTCAGCTGGTCTTGCCCCCACCCCTGTGAGCCGCAGGCTCAGGTCACCCAGCTTTGTGTCTCCTGCAGCTCAGGCTCAGCAAACCCCCCACACACCTTCTTAGACATTAGAAACTTTTAATAAAACCAGTGTCGGTGACCCCCCTACCAGCACAGCCAGTTGCCTGGTCACAGGGGCCCTCCAGCCCTGCACCCAGTCTGTCACCCTCTTCCTGGTCCAGCTGGGTCTCACTCCTTCCCGCCCCCGCCGCTAGGGCTGCTGAGAGCCCAGGTCAAGTCAGGACGGTCTCCACCCAAGCTGTGACAGAGGAGGCTGTACGTGCCTCTCACACGGCTCCCTGAAGCTGGGCAGGGCTAAAGCTGGGGGGGAGAACAAAGAAAAGCTTTACAGAGCAATTCTCTGTAAAAATACATTTTCCCCTCCAGCTGAGCCCGAAATTCAGCCTTGGAAAATTCATGGTTAGGAGCTGGAATGGCAGGGGCTCCCTGGGGAGAGGCAGACTTAGCTGTCAATCAGCATCGGGGCGAAGTACCTTTGCCAGAGGCTTTCCCGGCTCGCGCAGAGCCAGGCTCTGAAAGTAGCAGGCGCTCTGGACCTCTACAGGCTACAGTGCTGTTCTACCAGCAGAGGGCAGTGTGGACACTTCCAGCTCCTGAAAGGAACTGCGGTGATAAGACTGGAAACGGAACTAAAAGGAAGGAGTGAGGGCTTTTAAGAGGACAAAGATGCCCTCAACGGCTCTGCAATGGAACCTCTTCCAACAGGTGAATCGACCAAGAATGTGAATCAGATCTTCCCCAGATTAGGCTGGCTAAGAATGCTTGTGCCTGGAGGAAATGTTAAGTGAGGATTTCTTTACTGTGATAGAGGCCCCATCTTTTCTTTATCACCAGTTTCAGCCCTCACAGCTAGTGGAATGCAATGACAGGTGTACTAGGCGATGTGGCCTGCAAAGAAAGCTATGCGACCTATTTATCAACAAGTCAGGGCCTGGTGGTAGGCCCAGCCTGGAGCTGAGCCACAGCTCATCCGACCTGGATTCTAGAATCTCCCATGTGCTCAGACCTGAATTACAGATTCTCCTAGTTGCAAGAATGCCCGCACATGATCTGCTGTACAGGATGATAAGGCCAAAGACCAGGTAAGGAAGCTGAATCACTGGAGGAGTCTTTGGTCCTAATACAGTCAATTTGACCAGTTTAGGTATATAGAGAGGGGTCCTCTGAGATGGTTGTCCATCTGCCGACTTCCCATTTAAGTTGTTGAGAAGGAAATTTTTCTCTGCTACCCTGCTAGGTTATTCTGGCTGCACTAAGGATTAAATTGACGTAAGACAGATAAACAGAAGGGAAAAAAATAATTTTGTACCTACAGGAGCTTCATAAGAATAGGGGGGCCCACAGATGGTCAGGTCATCGGGTTTGTGTGCCATGCTGAACTAAGGAGAAGGGGGTGAGGCCTGGGACTTGAAAAGGGAGCAGGCAGTTCACAGGAAGATGGGAAGAGCAAGGGTTTGGCCAAAGAATGTTTGCGGGCCCTGCAGAGACAATGGGAGGAATTTGATCTCCAGGCCCTGCCTAGCTTCCCCAAGCCCACCACAAGGGGCCCATGTTCTTTGTAGCTATTTCTGATCATAGGTCTGTTCCTGGAACAGACCTTCTATCTAAGTTCATGTTAGGCAGTTAAGGAAGAGGAATAAAGTGCTTCCTGAGCCTTTTGTTTCTTAAAAATAATCAGCCTAAAATAATCCTCATGCCAAAGCAGCGGTGCCTTGAGGGGTAGAGGGAATCCTATTTTCCTACAAAATGGTCAACCAAATCAGAATCACCAGGGAGCTTGTTCAAATGCAGATTCTGGGGTTCCTGGCCCTGGGTGAGAACCTCTAGGATTAATGCCCAGGAAGTGGTGTTTTTAACAAGTTCAACAAGTTTTCTAAATAACTCTTTTCTTTTCTTTCTTTTATTTTAATTTTATTTATTTATTTATTTATTTATTTATTTATTTATTTTTGGCACAATTGTTTGACATCCATTGTGCTAAGATAAGATTGGTCTTCTATCTGACAAAATACCAAAGGAACAAATTTAACGTATGTGTTCATTAACAGCAGTAGAGCCCGCAGCTTAACAGGAAGAGAGAGCTGCCCAGGCCTGTAGGTTCAGACAACTCTGTGTTTGCAGTTGGGTTGATTTTTGTAGTTGTTTTGTTTGGTTGTTGATGTTTTATAGTTTATTTAAATATAACTCATTTTCAGGAATAATAGTAAGGAAAGAAGGAACCATTTGCTGAAGAAAAAAAACTAAAGAAGAGAAAGGAGTGGAGAGTAAGGAGAAGAGGAAGACTAAGAGAAAAATCATCAGAATGGGCCAGGTTGAGGGGTGGGACGCAAGCATAGGAGAGGGGAAATGACGATTATTGAGCACCTGTCAGCACGCCTTCAGAGTCGACCTTTAAGATGCTCTGCTGTGGGTCAATCTTCAGAGACTTGAGATGTTCCCTTGAAATACATTCTGGTGTTTTGTTTTGTTTTGGTTTGGGTTTTGGATGTTGGGCTGGTCTTATATTTGAATGTGAAATCACCCTGAGCTGACTGCCAGGCACGCCCCCTCATTGTATTCGGGCTACAGGCAGTTATGAAAAGCACAAAACTCAAGCTATTGACAGGTCCAGATTAAAATGTTTCACAGCAGTTCCCCCACCGGGAAATAAGAAGTGAAGACAGGAGGGGCCCAGAGCTGAGGACCAGAGGCCCCAAGGTGGCCCTTGAAAGAAGCATTGGGGACACCCACCCTCTAGGGACCAGGTGAGGAGGGGAGACAGGAGGTAGGGGAGGGCAGTGCCACTACTATAACCAACCCTTCCCTCTGCATGTTTCAAAAGGTCAAGTTCAAAAGGGGGTGACACGGGGGTGAGGGAGAAGAGGCGCTGGACCCAGTAGAAGGGTGAGTATGTACCGGGGTGGGGACTTCTGCAGGCTCCAGCTTCTGTCCTAAAAGACCTAAACTCAAAACACACCTGTCCCAAAGAATTAATTTCCTTGACACCTGCTCCTGATCCCCAGAAAAGGTTCATAGTTCCATTTCGCTGGCAGAATCCTTCTACCTTTCTTCGTGTAACTATTTAGCATGGTCTATTTCACGGACGTCATGTCTTGTGAACTCCTAAGCCTGACTTGGGCTTTAGTCTGTTCAAAGAACACCTGCCCTCAGCCCTGGAGTCTATAAAGTGTCTTTTCGTTGACAGATAGTGGAGATTGCCTGGTCAAAAATTAATTATTTTAATTTGTCAGATGGAAAGAAGTGTTATTTCATCCAACTACATACGCAAAAAACCTGGTACACAGCGGCTGCTCAATAAAGCTAATTCATCGCCGTTGCCTGAGATAAGTGAGAGTTCCTTGCCCTTGACCTGAGTTGTCCCAGGTCCTCCCTCACCACCTTGCCCCTCCGTGACCAGTGAAACTGAGGTCCCCTTGTGCTTCATGCTTCAGCTCGGGCATAGCACAGATGACCAGCTTCTGAAAGTCTGGCCAGAGCCCACGACCCCGACTGAGCCCCAGCACAGTTTCCCAGGGAAGGACCTATGGACAAGCCCAGGTGCCTCACAAAAACACTTAGTCACTGAAAGACCTACCAGCTCTTTGTGCACACAGACAAAATCCCAGGGGCTGCCTCAGGGATTTTGCCCCTGCTGCCGCCTTCGGTTCTGACCCCAGTTTAGAGGCGATTGCCTTGGGCTGCTGACCCACAGATTTTAAGGGAGGAACAAGAAGCTTTGGGGTCAGTAAGCTTAGCCACTGTACCTCTCATTCTTTACCTAGGAAAGAAATAGATTAAAAATGCAAGACTCCTCGCCTCATCTATTGATCTGCCCCTGCCCTTTGGTCCAAAGTCAGGATCCATCTGTGAGCCAAACTGGCTATGTTTACATTAGGTCCAGGCCCTTCATGGATCTCTTCAGACACCAGCACCGCAAAGAGAGCCAAGTGGGGGCACAGCCTCCAGACGGGCAAACTTTTGTTTTCTGTCATCTGGCTGAGGTTCCACCTTTCTACCATATTCCTTCCCTGTCTACCAATCAGATCTCTCTTTGTCCCTCACCTGGAGCTCCTACCTCTGTAGTGCATCGGTCTAGAATTGACCTGCCAGTTCCAGCCCTGCCGTCAGTTTCTGACCTTCACTCAGTCTGGTGCCCCTCTTCAGTATGTCTTCTTCTTCTTTCTTCTCCCTCCTTCCTTTTCTTCTTCTCCATCTCCTTCTCCTTCTCCTTCTTCTTCTTCTTCCTCCTCCTCCTCCTCCTCTTCTCCCTTCTTCTTTTTTAAGATTTATTTTATTGTTTTTTGACAGAGACAGAGAGGAGCGGGAGGGCTGAGAGCAGTCTCCATAGTTGTATGTCATCAGTTTTCTACAGTTTCATTCCACACAGGTGGGTGCAGGGACGTGCAGGGCAGGAACCGGGCCTGGGGGCCTCCCACATGGGAGGCGCACCCCTGGGAACTGGGGACCAAACCAGGGGCCTTCCACATGGGAAGTTTGCCCCAGCAAGAACCAAACTGGGAGCCTCCCATATGGGAAGCACACCCCGGTTCAGCATATGGGTCCGCACGGGCTGGGCTCGGGATTCGATCCTCGGACCCCTTGGCTGCAAGATGAGTGTGAGCGCTCAACCCACTGAGCCATCCCAACATCCCCTTCTTCTCCTTAAACACTCCCAAGAAGGTTGTCCCACCCCCAAAGATGCAAGAAGGGAGAACCAGGGTCTTTCTATGGCTTCCTTCGAGCTCAGAATTATAGAACACCCCTGAACGCACTATGATTCTATGACCACTGGACACTGGGTGTAGTTACAAGATGAGGAGGGAAATAGGGTTCCCTATGCTCCATGTATAAAAATTCCCAGAGAAAAATACTTTTTGTAAATTCCAAAAATGTGATAGGAGTATCCGTGAAATCAATGTGACAACTACGGATCATGAGTCATGGTTCTGTTCTGAAACTTATATAGCAATCATGTTTTTTTTTTTTGGTTTTTTTTTATATCTTTTTTTTATATTTATAGAGAGTAATTATTTTATCTTCAGTGCATATTTATTTTTATTTTACTTTTGACAGATAGAGAGAGAGACAGAGACAGAGACAGCTAGAGAACTGAACTGTGGGAACTCCCCAGTTCAGCATGTGGGTCCGCCTGGGCCGGAGCCGGGATTCGATCCTCGGTCCTCGGGGCTTCAAAGCGAGCGCTCAACCCGCTGAGCCATCCCGGCTTTCCCAATCATGTTTTTTTATTGTGATAGAAATAAAAAACCTAACTTGTTCAACAAATGGTTCTAGAACAATGGCTATCCACATGTAAAAGTATGAAAAACAAAAAAGAACCTCAACCATAATCTCTTATCATGTACAAATATTAACTTAAAATGAATTATAGAGCTAATTGTAACAAGTAGAGTGATAAAGCTTCTAAAGAAATATGAGCAAAAACATTTGAGACTGTGATCAGCAGAATTTCCCCAAGTTGTCTACTTCCTAACACCTAGAACCTGTGAATATGCTATATGATAAGACAAAAGGAACTTTGCAGGTGTAATTAAGGTTATAAGTTTTAAAATATGGAAAGTATCCTGGATTATCCAAGTGAGCCTAACATAAGCACGTGACCCCTTAAACTCAGAGAACTGTTTCCAGCTGTGGTAG
Source organism: Craseonycteris thonglongyai (assembly GCA_004027555.1). Taxonomy (NCBI): domain Eukaryota; kingdom Metazoa; phylum Chordata; class Mammalia; order Chiroptera; family Craseonycteridae; genus Craseonycteris; species Craseonycteris thonglongyai. The sequence goes on along the minus strand of PVKE010003079.1, from coordinate 26,193 downwards.
AAAGGAAAATTCAATTTTCTAATCATGAGAAGGATTCACGTACTTTTACTGACTCTCAGAGTTAGGGACCCATGTTCAAGGATCAAAGAGAGGCCTCCAGGAGCCACGGGCAGCCCCAGCTGACACAGCAAGGATATGGGGTCCTCAGACCTACAACTTCAAGGAACAACTGGATTCTGCCAACAACTGGAATTAATGTGGAAGTAGATTTTTTGTGAGCTTCTCAGTAAGAACCCAGATAATCAACACCTTGGTTTTGGGCTTGTGAGAAACCAGAACAGAGAAACCAGAAAAGTAACCCATACTTCTGACCTATAAAACTGTTAGATAATAGATTTTTGTTGTTTTGCTGCTACTAAATTTGTGGTAATCTGTTATGGTAGCAACAGAAAACAAACAAAGACACCTTGGGATAGACAAAGATTTCATAGCTAGGACATAAAACATATGAACTATAAGGGGAAAATTGGATACACTGAATTTCATTAAAGTGAAAACCATCTGTTCTTTGAAGACACTTTTAAGAAAACAAAAAATTTAAAAACCAAGCCACAATCAGAAGAAAATATCTACAAAACACATATCTGATGAAGGATTTGAATTTAGAATATATAAAGAAATTTCGCAGCTCAGTAATTAAGAAGGTAAAACACCCATCTTTTTAAAGGGAGGGCAGAAGATTTATACAGACACTTCATTTAAAAAGATATACCGTAGTTTTCGATCCATAGGACGCACTTCCCCCCACCCCTAAAAGTGGAGGGAAAAGTGTGTGTGTCTTATGGAGTGAATACTGCAAAAAAGAGTGCATGTTGGGGACTTTAATGATGCCATGGGGAAGCCTGCAGCCAGATCAGAAAGCAGGGACTACATGGAAGGAGAGCGGGTCCAGGACGGTCAGGTGCATCTTATGGAGCGAAAAATATGGTACAAATGGCAAATAAAGCACATAAAATGATGCTCAACATCGCTAGTCATCAGAGAATGCAAATTAAAACCCAAATGAGATAGTTTTACCTACCTATTACCATAGCTAAAATTTTAAAGACTGACAATAAAAAGAGCAGACAAGGATGCAGAGAAATTATAAACCTCATGCATGACTAATGGAAATGCAAAATGGCACAGCCATGTTGGGAAAGTTTGGTAGTTCTCATAAAATTAAACATATGCTTATAATTTGCTCCAGCAAGCCCCTCCTAGGTATGGAAATAAAAACATATGTCCACACATAGGACATAGGACCATAGATGTTCATAGTAGCTTTACTTATAATGGCCAAAATCTAGAAATAACCCAAATATCCATCAACAGGTGAATTGCTAAACAAATTGTAAAAAAAATCCATGCAAAGCAATACCCAGTAATAAAGAAGAACAAACTACTGATACATGCAACAACCAAGAGCATTGTGCTCATTGGAAAAAGCCAGACCCAGGAGACTGGGTCTTCCAGGATTGTCATAACAAAACACCACAGACTGAATGGCTTAAACAACAAAAATTTATTTCTCACAGTTCTGGAGGCTGGAAGTCCAAGATCAAGGTGTCAGTAGGGTTGGTTTCTAGTGAGAGCTTCCTGTTCCTGGCTTGAAAACACTGCCTCTGGCTATGTTGTCACATGGCCTTTCCTCTGTGTGTGTGCATCCTTGATGGCTCTTCCTCTTCTATCTGCTAGGACACCAGTCATATTAGACTAGGGCCCCATCAACCAATATGACCTTATTTAACCTTAATTATCTTGTTAAGGCCCTATCTCCAAATACAGTCACATTCTAAGCTACTGGAGTTAGGACTTCAATATATGAAAGGGGGTGGGGGAATGATACAATTAAATCCATAACAGCTGTTAATGATATAATTTCATTTATATGATGCCAATTGTATGATATCCTAGAGAAGGAAAAACCATAGGGACAGGACACAGACTGGTGCTTGTCAGTGGCTGGGTAGGGGAAGGAAATTTTCTGGGGTGATAGAACTGTTCTATCTTAATTATTCATGTCACTTGGCTCCATATATTTGTCAAAACTCATTGAATTTACATTTAAAAGAGGTACATTCTATTTTATGTGAGATGCCCCAATAAATCTAATTCATAAAAACCACACATCAAGCAATCTGATGCCCACTCCAACCCAAGTCAAACCCCACATTTTGGTCCCACCTGACACACATGGCCCCCTAAATTGATCATCTTTATCATTTGCATTTTCCAAGGTAACAGATGTGTTTTGTAGACTTTTTCTGCAAATATGTCTAATAGAAGGCCCATTTGAAGGCACAATTCCCAGGAGAAACGATGCATCACTATAAGCCTTCTCCCACTAACCCAATAGAATGATTTCGAATCAATTGCCTACTTTCCTTCCTCTCCTCCAGACTAACATTCCATTGTCAGAGTAGGAAAAGATTTTGAAAAAAAAAAAAAAGACTACAGCCTATCTCTCACCTTAGAGCATTTGTTTGCTCTTTATTTTACTGGAAAGTGATAGTTGAATTCCCTAAAGTGAGGACACATTGGCTGCCATCCTCCAAAATGCTGACGACGGAGACAGAAAACAAATGAGCACTCACCCAGATGTCCCTGGCATCAGTTACCCTTCCTGGTAGGTGTGGAGATGAGCACGTCTCAGCAAGATTAAGAAATGGCACCTGCCCGGGCAGTCCCACGGCCACTCATCATTCCAGGTCTGCTGTGTGGCGTAATGAAATCCGGAGGACGCCCTAAGTGTAAGACTCCTTCATCCTATGCTCTAATTGGCTACCTCGTCACCGTAAGAAGTCACAGCTCACTGTGTTACATTTATTCTCCAACTGCCATGGGTGGATGAGGTGCATGAGAGCGCTAGTGACTCAAATCATAATTAGCCTTTCAAATGCTTTTCCAGAGAACTGTTTTGTCCTTTATGTATCATATTTTATTGAGTCTAAGAGACCATAGATTGTAAAGAAGGTTAAAAAAGGTTGCAAATGAAACTATGCTACATCGCATTGGGTACTTAGTCAAAGAACTTTTAAACTTATTTATACATATATATATTTATCCTGTATCACCTATATACCCAAAGAAAATCAGTTGGTTAGGGTGTTCCTTAAACTTATTTAGAGTTGAATTTTTCTGAATCACATTTTAAATCAAAGTCATCAAATTGTGGGGATGCCAGGATAGCTCACTGGTTGAGCACTTACTTGCAATTGCAAGGTTCAGGGTTTGATTCCCGGCCCCAGCCCATGCAAAACCCTATATGCTGAACTGTTGTGCAACTGGTGACTGCTAGGATGACTCAGTGGCAAAGGCTCTCGCCTCCCATGACAGAGGCCCCCAGTTTGGTTCCTGCCCCGAGCAGCCCCACATCCACCTGTGTGGAATGAAACCATGTCGCAACTAATGATGTTCAGCTATGGAAAGTGCTCTGGGCCCTCCCCCTTCTCTCTATCCCAGTCTCTCTCTGTCAAAACAATAAAATAAATCTATCCTATTTTGTACTACATATTCTCAGTCCCCTCTCTCTCTCAACTCATTCCGATGAAGGTTAGCTAGAGTGTTCTGAGGACACTCATCACCCCATTGAGAGGTCCACATAGGCCAAAATGCTTGTGGAAAGGTACCAATTCACCAGCTCCAACTTACCAGCTGTGTGTGTGGCTCTCCAGCCTCAATCAAGTCTTTAGGGGATTCCAGCCCCTCAAACTTCCAGCCTTCCAGCTGAGAACCCAGACACCATAGGTCTGTGCCCTCTCTGAATCCCCTCTCACCTCTGTGTCCCATCTGAATTACTGACCCACCAAAACTGAGATAATAAATGATTACTGGCTTAAACTTCTAAGTTGGGAGGGTGATTTGTCACTCAGCAATAGATAAATAATGCACACGACCTTACCTAATCTCAAGGGGATGGGGAAATTCAAGAGTCCCACTGAGCTAAAGATGGAAGAAACTAGTTATTGGCAAATAACTTACCACAAAGTACCAATGAGAAAATTTCAGACAAATACCAGGTTTCACATTCATTCCTCTGCAGGTTCATAGATGGTTGTTTTCTGAAACATCAGTGCTCTTGTCCCAAGTTACCACCAGGAATAATAGCCAAGTTCATAGATGTATAGGCAATGACACTGAAGCTGGATACAACTTTTCAAATGTGATGGTTGAAAACACATCTCGATTTCAGAAATATTAAAATGCAAAAAGGATAAGCATGTTGGAATGAATGGAAATGGCAAAGAACTGTTTTGTTCTGTTTTGTTTTCAGTCACATGTTGTCATTTCTGCCTGCATGGTGGTTATTTGCCTTTAACCAGGAGATCCAGCTGGTTGGTTTGGAGATAAAACGAGAATGGGAATAGAAAGCTTTCATACCCAAAGCAAAGAAAGTTGTTTTAGTCCACCAGGCTGCTATTACAAAATGCTGCAGACTGGGCGGCTTAACCAACAGCATTTATTTCTCACGGTAGAGGCTGGGAAGTCTAAGATCAAGGCACTGGCATATTCGGTGTCTGGTGAAGATTCACTTCCTGGTTCATAGACAGCGATCCTCTCACTATGTCCTCACATAGCAGAAGGCATGAGGGACTTCTATGAGGCCTCTTTTATAAGGGCATTAATCCCATTCATGAGGGCTCCAAACTCATGACCTAATCACCTACAAATACTATTATGTTGGAGATTAGCTTTCAACATATGAATTTGTTGGGGACGCAAACATTTGGTCTGTGGCATAAATAATTGAGTGATTTTTTTGGAATTTAAAGCATTAATACAACATTAACTATAGGTATAATGATTAGAACTAGGGTCATTCTGACCTTAAGTCGGTGAAATACACCAGAGTCAGCTGGCTGAGACTAGTCCTATAACTGTATGTGTTTATATAGAGAAATATAAATTCTTCTATACACACACACACAGTATTTGTAGTATATTTAACCTTGGATAATGTGTGTACCTATATGTCATAGTTAGAAATAAGATTTCCTTTCAAATTAGCCTATAACAAATGCTTAATAATGAATATCAGCCTTACTTATAGTTATTATAATAACTGATAATCACTACAGTGAAATAGCCAGACATGATATGATGTGAGCAGAAAACAACTTAATATTTTTCTCTGGGACACATTCAAACCGCATTTGTGGATTCAATGTTTTTCTCCCCTTAGATCAAACCTTGGGCGATGTGTTGGATTTCATAATTTTGCTTATCACTCCTTTTATAATTGTGGTAAAAAAAAAAAAAAGACACATAACATAAAATTTGCTATCTTAACCCTTTGAATTAAGATTGCGGATGAAATTAAAAGTTTCCAATTAACTGCTGCCACTCCCAGGTGACCTGTAACTCCTCCAGGGTGATGAGAAATAGATGCTGGGAGAACTGCCCTTACTGAAGGCAGATGCAATATGATGTTGGCATCTCCTTGGTGGAGCCCGTGCTCAATGATGATTCCTTCCCTCCCATAGCATATGGTGGGATCCTCAATCAAAGTTATCCCCTCTGGGCCCTTGGGCAGTCCTTGTTTTTGGCCAGCTGCTACTCATCTATCATCGGTCTCTGCAGCCAATGGTAACCTCCAGCCTCCTTCTGCTGAGAGCCCCTCCCCTTTGGCACCAAGCCCTTTCAGCAGGGTCTTTTTCAACTATGCTGAGGCCAGATCCTTCCCACAGGTCCTCTCAGCTCACTAGAACACTCTGGCCTCCTTTCTCCACATCCACCAGGACTGCCCGTGCAGCTTTCTCTCCATTGCATATGCATGTTTGCTTGGCCATCGGTGGGGCAATTCTAGCCACAGCCTTTGACCTTCTCAGAAAAAAAAAAGCTTAAAATTCATTCATGTGACTGACTTGACAGTTTTGAGCTTCTTCTAAACAACAGCCTGGATTCATTCAGCATTTTCTTATAATGGGTATTATGAATTAGTTTTCTGTTCTTGCTCTTAAGAATTTTGCCCAAGTTCATTCTTAGTCACCATGTGTTTAGATGGAAATCTTCATATAAGTCAGAAATAGTTTCATGCAGTGATAATATGGTTGCAATTAAAGTGAGTAAAATCTTCAAAAGAACTTGGGAGTTTTGAGATAACTCATATTTCTCCTTAAGTAATTTATTTTCTTAGAGCTATTTGCAAAGTATATCTTCTCTGAACATTTCCCCTAAAATTCTACCCTTGCTATTTAAATTCCATATTATTGCACCATTTCAATAGGGCAAAAGAATATTTCACAAGAACTCACAAGTAACTGAGAGTAATTTTAGCCATCTCTTCCTCTCTCCCTTTTCATTGCCCAAGTTTAAGACCTCTAGAGATGCAAAGGATTTTCACATCATGAGAAAGATTATTACTGACATTACTTATAACATAAACTATCATCCTAAATACCAATTTAAACAACTTTACAATCCGGTTTTAGGAAATCAAAACAAAAAAATGTTACAAATAAAAAGTTCTCAATAACTTGCCCTTTGTAGATCCTTTCTTGAGGAAAACACAGGAAACCAATAATAGCTGTTGACTGTTAAAGGACAACTGAGGACCTGGGAAAATGGAGAGGAGAAAGACTTTTCACTATACATCATTTTGAAGCTTTTGAATTTTATACTATAGATTCCCAATTCAGAAAATAATAATTTAAAAATTAATAATTTGCATTTGAAAATTAAAAACTTTCATTCTAGCACTCAATGTTACAAGTAGAAGTTACCTTTTGATATCAGAAAATAGAGCTTTAAAATTTTAAGCATAAATTGAATTCTGTGTATTAGATCTAGGACTTATAATTGAGTTAAGCTTAGTAATTTTTTTGAGTTTTTCTTCCACTCTCTGCTCTCAGATTGCATACAAATTTCAATAACAACAAAAGAGATAGCTTGAGTTTTGTTGGGAGGGAGTTGTAAGAAGGTACATCTTACTGAGTGATGAGTCTATTTCACCTTTTGTCAAGTGCCTGCCATCTGCCAGGCACTGTGTTGGGTGCCAGGAAACAAAGGTACTAAGCTCCGATGCCCACCCTGGAGAGAGTCTTCTTTTTTTTTTTTTTATATATCTTTTTATATTTATAGAGAGTAATTATTTTATCTTCAGTGCATATTTATTTTTATTTTACTTTTGACAGAGAGAGAGAGAGAGATAGAGACAGAGACAGCTAGAGAACCGAACTGTGGGAACTCCCCAGTTCAGCATGTGGGTCCTGCCTGGGCCGGAGCCGGGATTCGATCCTCGGTCCTCGGGGCTTCAAAGCGAGCGCTCAACCCGCTGAGCCATCCCGGCTTTCCCTGGAGAGAGTCTTGCACATTGGAAAAGAGAAGGTGGTGCTTTGAATTCTCAAGAGTCATGGTTGGAGGAAGAGGGAAGCCTTATACTGAACACCTAGAGAGGAGGAGGCAAGAGGGACTCAGAGCCAAAATAGAGTCTAGATGTGACACAGAAGCCACTAGAATCTGCAAACAGATTCTAGTCAAAGCAAAGGGTGAAAAAGAGGCTCTTTTCCACTAGCCAGGTGTCTGCACCCAAAGCAAAGTGGAGAACCAAGGCCCCAAGTTCCCAAGCAATTGGTCTAGCTCTCAATGGTGCAATTGTTACAATGAATACCTGGCATTCTGCACATAGTGTTATACTTTCCATTATTACACCACTAGCCCTGCTCTATAATTTTTCCAGTTCCCCCTTGCCAACTTTGTAATTTTTCATTACCTGTAAATTTTCATTGCCTTTGTTACTTCCCTATACAAGTACCAAAATGTTCTACTGCACCTTATGGCCACACTGTTCCCAGGTGTTCACTTAACTGCAATTGCAACTACACCAGCTATTTACCTTACTTAGAATTAAGATCAGAAACTAGCTAACCCCATTGTCTGCTCTGGCTTCTTTTGTTTTTTATTCTATTTTTTAATTTTATTTATTTATTTATTTATTTATTTATTTATTATTATTGACAGAGAGAGAGAGAGAGAGAGATACAGAGACAGAGAGAGAACTGAACTGGGGGAGCTCCCAGTTCAGCATATGGTTCCGCACGGGCCGGGGCCGGGATACGATCCTTGGTCCCCGGCGCTTCAAAGTGAGCGCTTAACCCACTGAGCCATCCCGGCTTCCCCTGCTCTGGCTTCTGTACAATGCTTTGCTGTTAGGAATTAGGCCAAACAGGATGTGGTTTTTGCCTTTATAAATCCCTCACTACCTGCATTCAGGGCCATGGGTCTTTGAGAGACACTAGTCCTCTGTGGTCTCCGGCTTCTGAATAAAGACTCCTAATTCGGCCCTCATATTTGACAGTTTGTGGGTTATTCTTCTCACAGGTTACAACACAATGATCAACCTGGGCCAAGTTATGTACACAGGAAATATTCAAGGAAAGGTCCTGATATGGGCAAACCCCCATCACACTGCTGCCAATTAAGCCTCTGCTTCTGTAGATCCTGCTCACTCCCTGCACCTGTGGCCTTGGCCTCTCCCAGGGCCTGCACTCTCCTGGCGCCTGCATCTGCCAAACCTAGATATGTGACGGTGGAGAAAACGAACTTATCATACAAAATAACTAAGTGAGGGGAAGCCGGGATAGCTCAGTGGGTTAAGCTCTCACTTTGCAGCCCTGGGGACCGAGAATCGAATCCCGGCCCTGGCCCATGTGGACCCATATGCTGAACTGGGGAGTGCCCCCAGTTAGGTTCTCACTGGGGTGAGAACCCAGCCCAGTTCCTGCCCTGTGCAGCCCCAAGCCCACCTGGGGAATGAAACTATGTGGAAAAACCGATGATGTGCAACTATGGAGACTGTTCTGGGCCCTCCCGCTTCTCTCTGTCTCTGACTCTGTATCTCTCTCTCTCTCTCTCTGTAAAAAATAATAAATAAATCTTTTTTCAAAATTAATAAATAAAATAACTAAGTGAAAATTCTGCCTACATATGCCTCATACTCCCTGCAGTTGGGGCTCAGACTTTAAAAAAACATTCCTCTGAGCCCGCCGGCAGAAATAAAACTTGGTGACTCCTTTCTCCGGAGAGCCGCTTGGTTCCTTTGTCGGGTGAACTGTAACAGTCCTGACCTCCTACGCTGCTGTGAAACCTTTGTAAACCTCAGCTTTTCTCATTTCTAAACCAGGAATAATAATACCTGCACTACAAAATTGTGAGGATTCGGCACAGTGCGTGCAAGATGGCTTGCATATTGTCTGGAGCATAAGGGCTGCCCAGTACATGGTATCTAATTTCTTTGCTGTCATCATTGTTGTTGCTGCTGTTGTTCCCTGTAAATAAATACTGCAATGGTGGATCTCATGGATGAGCTCACTCGGTCCCCATTTCACACTCCTTTGGAGGTTACTTCCTATACTGCCAAGTCTTTGAAACTGAGAACTACATTTTCCAGACTCCTTTGCTCTTAGGGTCTGGATGCTAGTTAAGGTCCACCCTATAGAGGCAATCCTGTAAGAACTGGAAGATGAACCATCTTCCTGTTGCTGTTTCTTTTGGCAAACAAAATCGCAAAGATAGGAGTGGCATGAGGCAGCCGGGACAGTGGTGGAAGCAGCCGTGTGACCTCCGGGTCACGGCTGCGTTGGTTTGCTCTGGACATCAAGCAAGGGTAGCCCTGCTTCCTGCTCCTCTAGCCCTTCCATTGACTGTAGTATCTCCTTTCTGTTCAAAATACCTAGAGTGGTCATTCCTGTTTCTAGAACTGAATCCTGATGAATCAGAAATAGATGTTTCATGTACAGAAGTTTCATATAGAAATGCCTGTGAAAACATTTATTTTTTACTGCTGCGTCAAACCTGCCTAGATTTAAATAATGGGCTAATACCCATGTTTAAACCAGTTCAATGTTCTCTGCATGAATGTCATTTTCCTTGAGAGGTAGAGACACAACACAAAGTTTTCTGGGACCCTCAAGTTAACTCTGTATTTGTATATCATATTGAAAGACAGAATATATTTTTGTGATGACATAATCCATCCATTGTTTTTCTTTATACTTTACTGGTTGGAGAGGAAAATGGCCCCTGAGATAGTTTTTTCTCCTCATATCCATTCTTCCTTCCTTTATTAGTATTAAAAACACTAAGTTTTATGGGGAAGCCTCAGTGGGTTAAGCGCTCACTTTGCAGTGCCGGGGACCAGGGATCGAATCCCGGCCCCGGCCCGTGCGGACCCATGTGCTGAACTGGGAGCTCCCCCAGTTCAGTTCTCTCTCTGTCTCTGTCTCTGTATCTCTCTCTCTCTCTCTCTCTCTCTCTCTCTCTCTCTCTCTCTCTCTCTCCAAAATAAATAAATAATTATAAAAATACTAATTTTTAACTGGGGACACTATTATTGAGCTAAAATTTATTTTTACTCTCTCTTAGAGCCAGGCATAACCATATGGGCTAAATTTTGACCAGTTAGATATAAGAAAAGGGGTTTTGTGTAACTTCTAGAAAGTGTCATTAGAAGGAGGGTACAGACCCTCTTTGTCCCTTGCTCCTTCCTATTATCTGGAATATCGATGTGATGACAGGAGCACTTGCAGCCATCCGGGGTCATGAGGTAGCACACAAATCATGGCAGAGTGAAAGAGAACAAGCCTGTTGCCTGCAGAGCTGACACGTAAGTCTGGATTGTGTACCTCCAGATTTCTTTCACATAAAAAAAAAATCAATCTCTAACTCTTTTTCTTTAATATTTATTTTATTGTTTTTGACAGAGAGAGAAACAGAGACAGAGAAAAGGGGAGGACACAGAGCAGTCTCCATAGGTGTATGTCATCAGTTTTTTGACATAAATTCATTCCACACAGGTGGGCACGGAGCCTTGCAGGGTGGGAACCAGGCCGGGGTCCTCTGGCAGAATTGGGACCACACCCCAGTTCAGCATATGGATCTGCATGAGCCGGGGCCAGGATTTGATCCTCGAACCCCAGGGCTGCAAGGCAAGTGCTTAACCCGCTGAGCCATCCCATCATCACCAATCTCTAACTTTTTAAAGTCACTGTTATTTGGTTGATGCTTTGTTATTATATGTAGCCACAACTACCTCTAATACAAGGGTAACAGCAGAACTTCTTCACTCCATATCAACCATGGACTATTTCTCAGTTTCTACAAACAAGTGCATTTTCAAACGCTGCCCAACTACTGAAGCACAGTAAGGCATGCTGCCAAAAATGTTGATCTGGGTTTAGAATGAAAGACTTAAATTGTTTCACTGAGGACAAATCAGCATATGCAGCAGCAAAGTCTGTGAGCCAGATGAATAACTTTGACTTGCTCGTGTTACTTTCAAAATCAAATTAAGGCACCAATTTTAGGTTGAATAAAAAGCAAGTCCTCAACCCTAGCCAATGGTCCATTAGGACTAGAGTCATTGCTTCAAGATGGCTGAGCTTCGGTTTAAACTGGCCCTCTGCTGTTCATCGTGACCACACCACAGCCGACAGCACACCCAATGGTATAATCTGCTCTGCAGCTCTCTATTCCAGAGCCCACCGATCATAGTCCTTGTGAAAATGCAAAGACTGCAAAAAGCACCAGATTTAAAGCAAAGAAAAGCACTCACACACCAATGAATAGCAGGATTGGTATTACATGGAAGCCCATCTGCAATAAATAAATAAAGACTGTTTTCCTTGCTTTGATATTTGATCTATTAAAATGGCCAGCCCATTTGCCTTCTTGGCACATTAGAGAGTAATTTATAAGAATGATGGACAGAAGAAAAAGGAAAACTATGCCAATGGCTGTGGCAGGAGTTCAAGATCACTGGGCAAAGGAGTTCAGATTTTAAAACAGCAACCCGAGTGGAGTTGGTGCCCTCTATGATGAATAAGCAAACATTCTCAAGTATAATGATTATCCAAGTCCCAGCCAGAATCCTATACTTAACTGAATCTACAAAGGACAGAGATTTCAGCAGCCAGCAAATGGCCATGTAAGGGTTGACAGCCATCAAGAGCAAAGAGGGTCCCTTCTCCAACACTTAGCTGGACCCCAAACACCACCCCACACAACAGCATGAGGTGGTTGACCCGCAGGGCCTGCATCCCTTGGCAAGCCACCCCCAAGGCCACAACAGATGGTGGCAAAGGAAGATGTGTGGGACCTCCTTCCTCAGTGTCCAATTCTGTGACACTACTGCAGTAATGATGACAGTGATGAATGTGGCAAAGGAGAAAGTGACCACGTATACAGAGGCTTTCACTATTGCTTCACTATCTGAGATGCTGCAGGGCTCAGAAGACAAGTTCATGATCTTCAGTGCAACTTGGCTCCTGCAGAAAAGAACAGAGTGAATCTGAGAGCTCCTCCCATGACTTTCCAGCTCTCTGGTCTTGGGAACAATCTCAGAGAACAGACTGCATGGGATTCAGTACAAAGGATAACGAATGTAGATGGATCATAGAAATTGAAGAAATCATCTAGGGTCTTCTCTTTATTTCCGGGGAGGAACACATGCTCAGACCATCTAAAAGGAGGATTTGAAAGACATACTCTCTATACTCAGCAAACTGCTCACAATCATCAGGTCAAAGTTGTACTCCTTATGCATCCTCTACCATCTTCGATTGTGAGAACTTTCTCAGCTTGGAGCACAAAGCACAACACTGCAAAAGTCAACTGATTAACCATCAAACCCTTGTGAACACATAATGCATGCAAAGGTCTGGGCAGAAGTTAGGGCGAGCTGTGAGGCACTGATTGGAGATTTGACTTCATGTGAGCCCATGAGACATGACAGGGAGACTAGCAATAATGAAGATGATCAGCTGTGACATTTACCAGGTACTTTCTAGGGATCAAAAACTGGCCTGAGAGAATGTTCCTCACCAACCCTGGATTACGTTTTCTTTTCCACCAAGTGGTTTTATTACACACTTTTCACAAATGGGGAAACAGAGGCATGGAGAGGGTAAGTAACCTGCTCAAGGCCATATGGTTACTACAAAGAGGGGGCAGACTTTGAATCTAGGAATACAACTTCAGAGCCCACTCGCTCAACCACTCAAAGGAAATGAATGTCAAATGCAAAGCCAAATGAATGCATGTTCTGACATTGTCTTTGGCCCATGTCGTTTGGCAGGCCAACTGGACCCCATTTGTAGGAATATTATTTCTGTGGTTAAGAGGCTGGAAAACTGCACATTCAGGAAGGTGCTGGGACCTCAGGATTACTGACAGGCTATGGCCACCAAAATGGTATGATGTGTGTTCTGTCCTCTTAAGTTTTCTCAAGTATACACAGCAATGAATGACACACTGTGTGGCAGCCCGGGGAATCCCCACATCACAGTATCTTTGTTGGCTCTGTGAAAGTTTGCTGTAGAGATGCTGACTGCTGCCTCCCCATCTATACCCCATCCAAGGTCATGAGCCCCCACGTAGCTGGCCTGCCTCACTTCCTCATGACCTGTAACATCACCTCCTCCTCCATCAAAGTGGACAGGACCTGAGATAGTGATCCGACTCATGCAAAATCATTCTGTAGACTGTGCTGAGCTCATCAGTCTGTCTCTTAGAAATTCAACCCAAGGATTTCACCCAGAGAACGCAGTTCAAAGGTGATGTCACATAAGTGATCTGCCAGTCATATTGGAGGGTGGATGGTAGAAGAAAGAGACAGAGAGAAGTAGGAGAGAAGCAGAGACAAGGGAGACACCACAAACCCTTACGAGACAAAGAGAACAACCTTGGCTCCCAGATATCCAGCTCCCCTGAGATGCACTGCATTTTCTGTCCTTGGGCTCTACAATTTTAACACGCCCTTCTATGATTTGAGCTAGCTTAAAGGGGTTTGTATGCCTTTATTCTGCCCCCAGAGTTCAAAATATATAAAATGGGCCCTGAAGAGGTAAATTTCATTGATTTCCTAAAGATCATATCACAATGGAGACACAGCTATTGCCACTTCCTAAGAATCTCAAATGTCATAGCTCCTTACAAAATCCCTTGTTAAAGGCATAATTTTCTTTTCTATGTATTGTGTTGTGACCCTTTGTAGAGCATTTTCCCAGTTTTGATGGATTTTTTTCCCCCATTGTCATGCTGTTGAATTCCAGGTATTTATTTTCTCTACCCTCCAGCTCTCCAAAGAGAAATAGAAGATGTAATAGTCCTTGTCATTGTCAAACTCATCATCAAACTTCTTTTAGCTGCAGGTTTTTCCATCAAAATCTTACGCAAGAATCCCTCAGTAATAAACAGAAAAATGCTCATCTGCCCACACTGAATGCTGCCTCTTTAACCCCTTACTCCCAGAGCACGCCCCTGTAACTGTTCTCAGGACACCACCACGGAAACTGAGGACCCCAAAGAAGACTGTATGAAAATCCTGATAAGTTGGGACAAACATTCTGCCCCCGGACTGAGGAAATCAGAGGAACTGGGCTTGATGCCCACACATACCACTACTAAGGAATGTGACTGGATAGTGAAATCATTTCCCTTCTCTGGCCCTTGGTTCCATACATCACGGCCATGCAGAATCACAAAGCTCCACATCCTTTCTCTCTATATCTGCAGAGTCATCCTCACTCACATCCTCAGAGGCTGCCTCCTAACTCAGGCCTAGAGAATCTGGGCTTTCACCTTATTCCTGAGAACAAGAACATCTTCACCTCACTCCCCATATGGAAACCGTGACTAGAGCGCCCGGCTGTGTAGGACAGGGCCTGCCTTATCCTGCCAGGCTCCCTCTCGGGACCTGAAACAGTCCCAGAGCCCCAGACTTAGGGTGGTCTCAGTGTCGCCAGGTTTGGCCCAGCTGATGAGCTATGTTCCCCATTGTTTAGTCTTGCTCCACACCCCTCACTCTTCCCAGAACCCACCATCATCTGTAGCATTCCAGTTGGATTCCCCCTTTTGACTCAGCATGACCTGCCTGCAAAAACCCTGTAGGAAGCAGATATGTGGGAAGGGTTGGATTGATCCCTAAAAGATCAGTGAAGCACTCAGAGCTCATCTCTAATTTTTGTCCCTACTTCCAACTTAGGACCAACCAGAGAAAGCCAACTATGCACTCCTAACCAGTCACATAGGACATCCCATTGCTAGTTGGCCACCTAGGCCTTCCCCAGGCCCACAGCTGCCGGTCCAGGGTTCAGTTCCTATCCCCGGTCTGTGCAAACCCATATACTGAACTGGCGGAGCTGACAACTACCAGGATGGCAGGGAAGGTTCTCGCTTCCCGTGTGGGAGGCCCCCAGTTCAGTTCCCGGCCCGCGCGGCCCCACATCCACCTGTGTGGAATGAAACTACTAATGACGTACAACTATGGAGACTGCTCTGGGCCCTCCCCCTTCTCTCTCTCTCTCTCTCTCTTTCTCTCTCTCTCTCTCTCTCTCTCTCTCGGCCCCCCTTTCTCTCAAACAATAAAATAAATCTTTAAAGGCTGTGAAGGGCTCCCCACCTTTCCTCTCAGGGAGTTACTGGGTAATGGCGAGGTCTGGCTTCAAACTCAGCTGTTCTGATTTCTGAGATGACATTTTGTTATTGTTAGCAGTACCATATTGAAGTATATGCATTGAATTCTTAAAAAAAGAAAGAAAACAAGATGAAGCAGATGCTATGGTCTAAATGATAGCCCCTCCAAATTCATACATTGAAGCCCTAACCCCCAGAACCTCAGAACATGATTGTATTTGGAGACAGGACCTTTCACCCTTTTGCCCATTTGCACAGAGAAGACTCCCCAGCAGCGATTGTGGCTACAGCGTTTGCCCTGAGATAACCCGCGGATTACAGTCCTAACCTTCCCTTCAAAATGATTAAATACTGATCACCATACACATTTCCATGACATTAGGATTCAAGACAGATTCTGTTTGGAAATAACTCCAAGAACAGTTTTTATATTTTATTTTCACCTTGAAAACCAGTTAGATTTGCTCCAGACTCAAAGAGCGTGTTTACGTAAAATTAAATGGACACGACAAGCAAGCTGCACTCTTTTTTTCTGACCGAAAAATTAAAGAAACAATTAAGATAAAATGAGGCCATGAGAGGAGGGAGGCCATGTCGTTGTGTCCTTGTAAGAAGTGGAGGTAGTGGGGAAGCCGGGATGGCTCAGCGGGTTAAGTGCTCGCTTTGCAGTCCCCAGGACTGGGGATTGAATCCCGGGCCCGCCCCAGGCAGACCCATGTGCTGAGCTGGGGTGTGGCCCCCAGTTCAGTTCTTGCCGGGGCCCATGTAGGAGGCTCCCAGCCCAGTTCCTGCCCTGTGCAGCCCTGTGCCCACCTGTGGAGTGAAACTATATGGAAAACTAATGCTGTCAACTATGGAGACTGCTCTGGGCCCTCCCCCTTCTCTGTCTCTCTCTGTCAAAAACAAAAATAAATCTTAAAAATAAAAAGAAGTGGAGGTAGGGACACGCAGACCCAAGAGATGCGTGTGCACAAGAAAAGACTGTGTAACGAGGTAGCAAGAGGATGACTATCCACAAGGCCCAGAGGAAGGCCAACCCTGGCACCCTGACCTTGAACTTCTAACCTCCCAAACTGGGATTAAATGTCTGTTGTTTCAGCCACCCAAGTCTGTGGAATTTGGTAATGGCCGCCTGAGCGGACTGACAGAAGAGAAAAGCAGCTACAGCTCCCACCTTGATGTCCAGGTAGCTGAGAATGGCTTCTCTTGCACCCAGGTAGACCCGCCCAGCACCCACACCTGGGCATTCCTGAGGAAGCAAAGAGCTCTGATCTCTGTGGGGGAGGTGGGCCTTTTGCCCTTGGGCGCTCAGTCGGGCAATGTCTGCCTTCCCCCCAGTGGAAAAATCTCATCAGCTGAGAACAAACTTCAGAAATTATTTCAAACGCTCAGTGGCTGTTGGCAAAAAGCCAATGAGCAGAAGTGGCTACTTCCAGAACAGCCCTTAAAACCCTCTCTGAATGACCCTCCCTTTCCCTCTCCCACAGTAAACATGTCCCCTTCTCTTTGAACGTGTCTTCCTCTTTGCTCTAATTGTGGCCTGACGTAGCCAGTATTTTAAAAATCACTCCATTCTGGGGAGCTTCAGGATCTCCTCTGTTCTTCTCCTCAAAGGGGGAAGGAAGGAAGGGAGGGAACTAGTGTTTACTGAAAACCAGGCCCTCAACATCAAGAATAAGTGCTTACTAAGTATCAGCCATTAACCTTCAGGGGAAACAGCTAGAGGAGGTGACTCAGAGGATTGGATGGGATCACAAAGCCTCTACAGGAATATCCTGTGACTTCTGAAGACAGAAAAATGACATATTTTTCTAATGAGTGCAGTTAACTTTTTGAGTGTTAACCTGACCTTTTTACAAAAAGGGAAATTCTCCAGCTTCATCTTCCATTTTTTTTAACAAAATTTTGATCAACAGATATTCTTCTAAGTACTAAAAGCATTCATTAATCTAGAGACCCACTATTTTACTGTACTAGAACCTTGTTCTTTTCTAAACTACTTAATGCTTGAAAACTCACCTTGAAAGAACAATGGGCACATGCGTGCTTACTGAACACCTTGAGATTTTGAAACACCACGCTGCCTGACCATAAACAAGGGTAGGGTGAAACAAATCCACGAACCTGGAGTATAAATAGTCAAGAAGACAGTATTGGAGAGAAGGTAGATCATAAGAACAGTCACGAAGATCTTTCCATTTTACAAGTTAGATAATGATAAGTGTGCATGATCCAACTTATTACAGTGACAATGATATCTGTGTGAACAAAGAGGACACAATTTGATGACACACCTCACTGTCTTGTCTGCAAATAGAAATAAGGCATAAGTGTCATCCTGAGACAGGATACTTAGTGGAGCTTAGGCAGTTGAGGAGGGGACCCCAGCACTCTCAGTAGTCATGACACCCATCCCTTGGAATGTAGCACAGAGATAGGATGGCCAGGTGGTGGGGCCACAGGAGAAGATAATGCTAGGACACATTGTCCATGGCCCTTCCAGTAAGACTGGATTAGGATCTAAGATAAGACATCACCTGGCTCAATCTGAACTAGGTGACAAATCCCGTGTGACACGTAACAAGTTAGAAATTAACCGCAGGCACAGAACAATAGCTTCAAGGCATATAGAAGGTATATAGGAAAAGCCCCCAAGTGCAGAACTGGGCATTTTATTTCATATGTCCCCTCCTGTTTCGAGAGCTTTCCTTCTTTCAGCGGGCATTCCACTTTCGGGTGTCCCCTCTCATTTCAAGAGCTTTTACTCCTTTCCTTTCTTAATAAACTTTGCTGCTTTACCTTTCCTGTGGAGTCCGTGTTCTCATTCTTCGAGTTCATGAGACCACAAACGTCGGACGCCACCATTCACAACTATTCCTGTGTCAATCCCAGGATTTCAGGAAAAGATTGACTCATACTATCAATAGAATGGTGTCATATATGTCTTAACGTGTTTCATAAATCTTGGAAACTTAAATAAGTTTATATGAAATGATGGTACACTGATTAAAATAAAACAGTCGTTCGATTCTACTTGGATGAAACTCTCTGCATTGACATAAGACTGACCAAGAAATTAAGGTGCCAAAGACAGACATTCATTCAGTTAGTGAATTCTAACTCTCAATGTCCCCCAGCATAGATCTAAGTGCTGGGGATATACAGTGCACCCCAAGTCTCTCACATCATGGGGCCTACACATTCCTGAATCTTCTGACAGTTAGGAAGCAGGTAGTAAACGAATGGCCTTTCTCCTTTCTTCCCTATCTCTCCAGATGCCAAAGGTCAAGATGACGTCTATGAACCACAAAGACCAAACAGCCATCTGTAACCTGCCAAGAAAATGATTTGTTGTCAATACTGTTTCCCAGAATCTGAGAAGTTTTTGTCTTTGGTCTATTGGTTTTTCTCTAACAAGAGTTCATCTTGCAACATTTACTTCTGAAACATGCTGAAACTATTTTAATGTTGCATTACTACAGTTATTAAGGTAGGTAAAAGTTAATTCACCTGAGTATGACTTCAGCATTATTAAAGCTTAGAAAATAATACACAGTAGCCAAATGGTGAGTTTTGCATTTTGCTAGAAGGCAATCCTCTGCTCCATAGTCAATGGTTTTCTTTCATCACACAGTTAAGATAGTCGCCCGTCCTAAGCAACAAGACTCACCTTTCCTGTCTCAGCAGACCACACCTGGTATTAACCATAAACCACATGCTTCACCATCAGAACCATCTTGGCAAAGCAGTAATCAGCAGATTCCAAGAAGTGCTTTGGTTTTCTCTAACTCAGCATTAGGGATTATAAACTTTCTGTCAGGTTTAATTCTATTTCCCCAAATTAAGGTACAATTTAATTGTAGCTATTCTTACTAAGCTTTTTTATCTGCTGTGATTTGTTTCACTGATGTAAAAGGCCTCTCTTAATTTTGAAATCTACATACAATATACACTGATTGTTAAATACTATCTTTATTAGGTATCTTTGTACCATACATACTATACATGTCATGTAAAGTCAACTTTCTAAACCTGAAAACTATATGATTTTTAGATAAAACTTATAGCTGAAGGTGAAAAGTCAAGGAATGCCTTAACCTTTGCCTTCTCTGAGAACTTTCATTTAACACATAATTGATTAACTTGAATTTGTGCTTAATTATTGTATAATTCATTTCTCTCAATTGTCAGAACCTATGTATTTATTTATAAAGTTCCTTTGACCAAGATAAGCCCAACTATCAGCAAATTCTCTATTACTATTTGAATGGATTTGCATTTTTCCATAGCAAAGTACAGTTATATCAAGTTATTAAAGTGCTTGGTTATTTTCATTAGCATTTATATTTACCTTTTAGAATGAACATAGAATTTTGAATCATATTTGTAGAGAAAATGGCTGTTGCAATACTTATCCTTGTGATTATCTTTAAATATGGAACCTATATTTATCTTTTATTCACTGGACTTATTATCAAATAAATATATATATGTATATATGTTTGTCATTAATGCTATTTTTTGCAAAACATTATTCATAACTGTATTTTGTATATTTGCAAGCATTATTTGAAACTATATTGTGTATATCTGCAAACATTATTTGTAAATGAATTTTGTATTTTTCAAAAGAACTCACATTCTAAGCTTTGGTGACAAAGAAAATTATTAACTTTGAAAACCTCAGCTATATTATCATTAAACCACTTTTGAATGATCCAAATTCTTTAGGCAGAATTTTAAATTTACACCCCTAACCTAATGTCTCCAGGTATACATTCACTCATTCTTTCATTCATTCAATAAACATATGTTGTGCGCCTGTTCTCATGTGTCGACACTGAACTAAATGCTGGGCTTGCTGCGTGAGATATGGCCTCTGTCCTCAAGAAATTTACTTCATTGATTTAGACATGGCAGCACAAATAAACACAGTCATAGTTTATGAGCGAGATGACAAAAACATAGATCAATTTCATATTGAACTGGAGAAAACGTCTGAAAACCACAAACATTTGGTTAAGAGTAAGGTGAGTTCCTCTCTCCATTTCCTGTGAAGAGGGTCTGGGGAAGGTATTCTTCCTTCTCTTGAATGAAAACCCAGAGTGGGAGGTGGCAAGATGAGTCCCAGCTGCAGGACCTCAGAGACAGCTGGGGATTCTTCAGGGGTCACTTCCTGTAAGAACACTCCAGGCCTTCTCTCCAAGAACCTGGGACCAGAGTCTCCCATCCTGCACACAGGGGTCCGTCCCTCTGCAAAGAGATGCATGCATGCTCTCTGCACCCTTTAATGGTGTTCAAAGGGGACAAGGAAAAATGTCTCTAGAGAAAGCTAAAAAGTCTCCCCACCCTGACAGAACACAGAGAAATTCAAGCCACAGCACCCAATGGATTAAATCAGACTAGCCTTCTAAGATCTCAGATTACTCCTGGAAAAATGACCACAATTTTGTGACAGAGGCAAGAGAGAGGAAGTTAGAAGTTTCTGCAAAGCTCAGTTGGTATCGTTCTGAAAACTCATAATTCCTGTTTGCCAACATCTCTTCTTTAAAATCCCTCAAGCTACTAACTTTGTGTTATACACCAGCTTTTCCTTGTATTTATAGCCTTCATTTCTTTTCGAAGTTATTCAAGTAATATATGTTTGCTGTAAAAAATGTAAACTATTAGTAAGTGTGAAAAGGAAATTTAAAGTTCCCCAGAGTTCCACCACCTGAAGACAACTCCTGTCGGCACTTGGTATACATTCTTGGAGCCTTTTTTTTGTAGTGAGATGAATCTTAGGATGAACTCTCAACATCCATTGCAGCCCCCCACCATTGTGGAACATCTGTGCAATTTTATTGGGATGAATTCCATCCCAGTTCTAGGCAGGTCCTGATTTGGCTAAATTACAATAACTTAATGCACTTGACACTGTTTATTTTAGGGACCAGCACCCAACCCAGACCTAAGCCAATCAATGCAAAGCATTTTCCCTGGCTACCAGGAAAGGCAGATGACACATTAGCAGTGTCTCTTCCTGCTAAAGGCTTGGGAAGGGACACTTTTTCTCTGGTTTTACAGAAAAAGGTCCTGGCAGCCATCTTGTCATAAAACAAACCACTTTCAAGTGAAAGCATACGGTTCAAAAGGCAAAAAAGAAGACACAAAAAGAAATTCCGTTTTTAAATTATTCTTTTTTTTTTTCTTCTTAATTTTCTTTTTGAACTGAACTGGGGGCACACTCCAGTTCAACATGTGGGTCCGCCTGGGCTGGAGCCAGGATTCAATCCTCAGTCCTCAGGGCTAAATTCCGTTTTTAAAAAACTTTCCGAGCTGCTAAATTAACACCAAAATCTGTCTTACTTATAAAGTTTCTAGTTATATGAACCAATAGATTTGCTTGCGGGGTTAGTTTAAATTGATTACTTCTAACTAAATGACTAACATTGATATATTTATAAAGATGTGCTTATCGTTTATAACTTCCTACTTAAAAAAATACACCACAATCATTTTTCCTTTTCAAGATAAATACACTTGACAGAATTACTAATTGCTTCAGAGGAGTCCATTATGTCGACAATGTAAATGCTTCCAATCCCCTCCTGTGAGCCATTTACATTGTTTCGGGGTTTTTTCATATTATATAAACAATTCTGTGTTGTTTCCTAAACATTAGAAAGCATTTATTTTATTTCATTAGGACGCATTTCTAATGTAGAATTTCTGAGTCAGATTACGTATTCTTAAAAGGTTTTTGATTCCTATTGCCAAATGGCCCTCCCAAAAGGTGGTTTCAATTACATTCCAACCACCAGAGCATGAGAATGCCCAAAAAACTCCCTCTCTCCTCTCAACCCAAAACCCTCAATACATATAAGAAGGTTCAACCCAAATAAGGTTTCTGTCCATGTGATAAATGGAATCCCATCACTGTTTAATTTACATTTTTAAAAAATATACAGGGGAAGCCGGGATGGCTCAGTGGGTTAAGCGCTCACTTTGCAGCGCTGGGGACCGAGGATCGAATCCCGGCCCCGGCCCGTGCGGACCCATGTGCTGAACTGGGAGCTCCCCTAGTTCAGTTCTCTCTCTGTCTCTGTATCTCTCTCTCTCTCTCTCAAAAACAAACAAACAAAAATAATAATAATAAAAGACAACTTCTAAAAAAAATTATTAAAAAAATATATATACAGCATGCTTGGAGTGTTTATTTTTTATGTATTTATTTGCGTATTGTATTTCTCCTTCTCTGAATTTCCACTGACATCCTTTTCCCATTTTAAACTGAAGCACTTGTTTATTGCGCACAGATTTGTAAGAGCTGTTGACACCTTAAGAGTATTAAGCATTTCTATTGTTGCAAATCATTTTCACAGGATGCCACATGCCTTCTAACTGGCATAGGGTATTTTGTTAACTATTGTGCATTTTTAATTTTAGTTAAATCAATCATTCTTTCCTTTTCTCGTCTCCGCCTTTTTTTGTGTCATTCTCTAACTGGAGAACACACAGTCATCCGTGTTCAGCCTCTGCCCTGATCTGACATGAACAGCAACAACACCCACACATGTGATACTTGAGATTCTGAACCCTGAGGGGACATCCTAGGGGATGTCTGGACCCCTCCACCACAGACTGCGTTTCCCTATCCCCTTTGCTGTGAGGTGGTCTGTGATTACATTACAGCAAACGGGATGAGAACAAATGTGATTATGCAACTTCTGGGTTGTGCTCTTTTTAGAAAGGGAAATGCCTGGTCCATTGAGTTTTGCTCCTTCCTTGGATTGGAATGAAGAGGTGGTGGCAATGTTATAGATGAGTACAATACCTAAAAGTACAGCACGTCAAGCTAGAAGGAGCCTGGGCCCCGACACTGTGGAAAGTCCTTATCTTCAAGATTGCTTATAGCTGGACGGTTTTGTGAACAAGAAACAATGCTTCTCTCGTGTGTGTCCCTGTCATTTTGGGTTTTTATTACAGAGTCAAAACTGTCTCTAACTTGAACAGTAAAGCATGCCCCCAATTTACACACATACACACACACACACACACATACACACCTACCTAAAAAAAGATAAAGACATTACTGTCAGCATTCATTAATTTAGAGAACGAGATGGTAGAAGTTTGGGGGGCAATTATAAACTTTTCTTTGAATATTGATTTTTTTTAATCCAAGTAGCTCTGTTTCAGTAACTCATATTACCCCAGGTGATTAAATACTTCTTTAAAATTGCCTCTTTCACTTCAAATCACAGCCCTAGGCTTGCTGCATAGAACAAAAGTGTAAATAAGGAAAGAATGCAAAAATTACAACAGGTGGAAAAGACAATTCTAACAGGACTGACTGAGATTAGAATCGTATCATTAATAATGAATATAATTTTTGTAACTACTATGGACCAGTATCCAATGACATCAGTATATTTCTTAGTAGATATGCATTATCTTTTTATGAAGGGTACTTGAAAGTTATTGTAGGACTTCTGGATTCGGAGATATATAATGTGTATCTCAATACAATGTTTTTCCTATAAAAGGAAAAATATTTGTAATAATTTTAATATACATATGACAAAAAAATTCTTATATCTTAAAAAGTACTTGCAAATTTTATATACTCATTCACCTATGACTTATAAACATTCAAATAAGTTGCTTAAGAATATATATATGTCGATATGTCACTTTCACTCATAGAAAAAGATCCTGAAGGATGCACAACAAATTTATAATAATGGTTATTTTTCAGTAAGAGTTTTGGGTTAGCTCAGGGGGAGGGAGAAAACTGGAGGAAAACTTTGACCTTTTCTATTAATTAGGTTTGTATTGTTTGTACTTTTACAATCAGACTGATTGATATATTGAATTCATACATTTGAAAAACAACATAAGAATTTTAAAGAGTGGGAAAAATTAGGTAAAAAATAGTCTTAATAAAATTAATTAAATGAAAATTATAGCTTATAATTTTCCAGGGATGTGTTTTAGCTATTTGATAAATACGGTTATATTAGCCAAGATGATTTTCACTACATACAAAAGAAAATCCAAGTCAAATAGACTTGAGCAGCTATGAAAATTTTTTTCTCAGTTTATAAGGAAGCAACGTGTAGGTGCCAAGGTTGGTCACTTTTCTGGCTCAGTGTGGTCACCAAGGTCCAGAGTCTTCCTATCTTTTTGTGTTGTCATCCTCTATGTGCTGGCTGTTTACTCTCATTCTTGTTTCCTTCACAAGATAATTGTAACAATTCCTGGTGTCATACCTACACATCACAACATCTGGTGAAAGAAATGGGCCTTTCTTCCTGTACCTTCTTAGGACCGAGTGACCTTTCCCAGAACTCCCAGAGGGGGTTTCCCTCCGGCCTCCCCGGGCCAGTGAGCCTTCCTAAAAATTAGCTGTCTGTAAGTATGTTCATAGAGCAGAAAACTCAATGTGATTTCAAACAAAACCTTAGCAGGTTTTTTGTTGTTTTTTTTAATATAAATTAACAGGTTAATTCTAAAATATAAATGGAAAAGCAAAGGACCCAGAATATACCTGAGCCTTGAACAACATGAAGGTTAGGAGCACCTACCCATCATGCAGTAGAAAATCCACATATAGGGGATGCTGGGATGGCTCAGTGGGTTGAGCATTTGGCTTGCAGCCCTGGGGTCCAGGGATCAAGTCTCACCCTGGCCCACTTGGACCCATATGCTGATCCAGGGCCTCCCACATGGGAAGCTGGCCCTGGTGAGAACCAAACTGGGGGCATCCCGCATGGGAAGCACACCCCAGTTCAGCATATGGTACTGCACAGGCCGGGGACAGGACCAGGATTTGATCTTCAGTCCCCGGGGCTTCAAGGCAAGCGCTAAACCCACTGAGCCATCCCGACTTCCCCAAAATAAATCTTAAAAAAAAAGAGAATACTGTGGGGCCAGGATTTGGTAGCTGGTGCTGAAAGAAAACACATGATTGCATCTTTGCCCTGGGACTATGCCAGTGGCAGCTGTCACTCAGTGAGACAGAGAGACTGAAAAAAATGAAGAAAAAAAAAAAAAAGAATAGAAAAAAATCCACATATCACTTTTGACTCCCCAAAAACTTGTCCCTTGGTATCCACAGGGGATTAGTTCCATGACCTTCCACAGATACCAAAATTCGTGGATGTTCAAGTTCCCCATATAAAATGGCATAGATCAAGGCATACTGTCATCCCTCCAAATCTGTGGACTCCCAACCATGGATTGAAACCTTGACCTGTACCTTGAATCATATAAAAAATTCAACCTGAATGGACCATAGACCTGAATATAAAACCAACAACTATACAATTTCCAGAAGAAAACATGCGAAAAAAACTTTGCAACCTTAGGTTAGGCAAATATTGCTTATATAGGACACAAAAAGTTCAAACCATGGAATAAAAAGTGTACAATTTTTTTAATATTTAAACTTCTGCTCTTTAATTTTCTCTTTTAAC
This sequence comes from Craseonycteris thonglongyai, assembly GCA_004027555.1. Lineage (NCBI taxonomy): Eukaryota > Metazoa > Chordata > Mammalia > Chiroptera > Craseonycteridae > Craseonycteris > Craseonycteris thonglongyai. The sequence goes on along the minus strand of PVKE010003079.1, from coordinate 340 downwards.
TTACTAATTAAAAATAACCTAGTTTTTTAAAAGGCACAGAAAGTGAATAGACATTTCTCCGAAGAAGACAAACAAATGGCCAAGAAGATATGAAAAGATGCTCATCATCAGTAGTCATTAGGGAAATGAAAATTAAAACTACAATGAAAACTACTTCAAACCCAGTAGGAGGGCTAGATTCAAAAGGACAGACAGTAACTAGTGCTGGAGATGATATGGAGAAATTGGAACCCTCATACATTGTTAGTGTGAATGTAAAAAGAGGCAGCTGCTTTGGAAAGCAGTTTGGCAGTTTGAACATAGAATTACTGGCAATTACCCATGAAAACAGATGGGAAGG
>PVKE010003078.1:47886-75798 GCA_004027555.1 Craseonycteris thonglongyai | reverse complement strand
AATGTTCGTGTATGCGGGTACAAGAATGTTTTAAATATGTAAACAGTATTCATACTTTACTCATTTAAGACAAAAATTACAACAGTATACGTATTTACTTAAACGTGTCAGTGCTAATTAATAAGGTTAATTACAAAACCTTATACAGTAATAAACATGAATCAACATGGCTTTCTGAGAGAGGCGAAGAGTCTTGTGTGGGTGGCGGAGGAGAGGCTCTCACTTGACTCATAGGAGCTTTAGGCTCCCTCGGAGACTCTTCTGCTGGAGGCGCTGACGGTAGAGCCGGGGGCTTTACCTTGGAGAGAAACATGGTGATGGGTAGTTGTTGTCTGTGTGTTTTCTTTTCCTTCAAAATTCCCCTGTACAAGGACATAACCCCGTCACCGCGATGGCTGAACTCGACAGCTTGAACCATATTGTCGTCAGTGTCTTGTGCAAATTGTTGCATCGCTCTTGCCATGTTGCACAATTGTTGCAGATTCTCCAGGGTAAGGCCACGCTTCGTTTTCAGTGAGGCACTGATGAGGTTAGGAAACTTTTCCTCCACGTAACGACAAGCAGCATCGTTGTCAGCAGAGGAAGCCTCACCATACAGAAGCACGTTTCTGAGGCCGTATCTTTTTTGAAATTTTTCAAACCAGCCTTTGCTGGCTGAAAAGCCTCGTCCTCGAGGAGGCGAATCGCTCCTGGCAGCGCTAGTACTGGCTTGAGGTTCGTCAGCACCTTCTTCAGCCTCTTCATTGTCGTCATCGGGCAAGATTGGGTCGTAGAGAGCTTTGGCCTTTGTCCTGATCATATTAGTGTCCAAACTCACTGTCTTTTTCCTGTAATCAGCAATCCACAATGCCAGTGCAGCTTCCATGTTCACAATTCTGTTATTACGCGGAGTTACCACACGTTTCGCTTCTTTATTGAAGGTTATTGAAGCAGGTTTGCGGATGTTTGCTTCCTCTTTCTTGATGGACCGCACTGTAGATTCATTCACCCCGTCATGGCGTGCCACAGATGCATCACTTCTGCCCTCTTTGATCATATCTAAAAGTTTCACTTTTTTGCTGATGGTCATCATCTTCTTCCTCTTGGGCGCCCCGGAGGAAGCTTTCGCAGGGGCACAGCGCTTAGGCGGCATGATAAGGGCTTAATTAATAAAAAAAGTGATCGCTTAAACAAAACAAGTGATCGCCAACACAACACTAAAATACAGTGTGCGAGACAGTCACCATCATGGACAAGACTGGCGAGACACAACAAGAGAAGATGCTAGGTGAGGCTGCGATGATGCGCAGACAATCAGCTCACAGGGAGAAACCCACTCGTCCTCTCATGGGTCGATGTCGCCCCGGAAACCAATCACGCGCCTTTATGAGAGCCCGTGGGAGGGACTCTGAGTCAGCTCATCTCTTTCTTTGACAGGCAGGGATCCTTCTCTCTCGCGCATCCACATGAAACAACGCTCCTTTCCGTCATGTGGCTGCCGACATGGTTGTATTTTTTCATTTTTATTTTTTGATGAATGTTTTGGGAAAACCCGCGAAGCACTGAAGCCGCAAAACATGAAGCGCGAAGTGGCGAGGGAACACTGTATAGTCTAGAAACAGATTTACATATATATACTCACTGATTTATTACAAAAATATTATATATAAATAGCAGTGCAGTGGGGAAACCATGATTTGTTCAACAAATGGTACTGGATCAATTAACTGGAAAAATTAAATTTTCATTCAATAATACATAATATCATTTCTGATTGACTGTCAATTTGAATGTGAAAATTGAAATAGTCAAGTTTCTAGAATAAACCAAAAGTCATATCTTTATGACCTTAAGATAAGAAAATAGTAATCCAAACACAAATATCATCAATCTTTGAGAAAATAATTGATAAATAGGCTTTCTTTAAAATAAAGAATTTCTATTCATCCAAAGACATCATTAATGTAGAGGGAAAAATACACAGAGTGAAATAATAGTAGATTGATGATAGATGATGATTATGATGATGATGATGGTGATGGTAGATAGATGATTGATAGACAGATAGATAGATAGACAGATAGGTAGATGAAATAGGAGACAGATAGAAAGACAGATAGATGTTCACCAAAAAGCTGTTATCCAGAATATAAACTGAAATTCTATAAATCCATAAAACACTGGCAATTCATGGAAAATTTGGTAAATGACTTGAACAGGTATTACACAAAAGAAGATAACCAAATTAATGATATGTGTATGAAAAGATGCTCAATTCCATTAATCATCAAAGAAATGCAAATTAAAACCACAAGATACTACTACATGCCAACCAGACTAGCTAAAAAGAAAAAAAAAAATTGTGGACATTACCAACGTCTGCAAAGATGTGAACACTTGCACTGTTTGTGGAAGTGTAACCTGGGACAACCACTTTGGAAAATGGGCAGTACCTCCTCAGGTCAAACCCTGGTAACCTCTGTGATTATGGAACAATTCTTCTGTGGATAAACCTGAGGAAATGTATTAATATGTGGACCAAGAGACAGTGATGAGAGCATCCATGAGATCATTACATAATAGTTAAACCTGGGGAAAATCCCAATGTCTATCAAAATTAGAATGGATAAGTAGAGTATGGTATATAATTTTAAATGACTCATATAAAATAATGAAACATAACAAATCACTGCTATATATATCAGCAGGGCTGACTTTCATATATTGAGCAAAAATCAACAACAAAAAACCTACATAGGAAAAAGGACATCCCATATAATAATAGCGACAACAAACATTTCACAAACAGGTAACACTAATCTACAATGATAGAAATCAGGACGGTAGGAGGAGGAGGAAGGGTGGCCATCACTGGACAGGGACACAAGTGGCTTTCTAAGAAACTAATAACTATCTACTTTCTGATCTGGATTATGGGTCACGTGGAATATTGTTTTACTTAAAAGTCTCATGATTTGTGTACTTATGATTTGTATACCTCCCTGAATATATGCAACACTTCATAAAACATTTTTTAATGGATCTGGGATGCCAGTACTATGTGTCTGGTGAACTTGTGTAATATTTAAAAGGTTTTCAAGATAATTCAGATGTGTCCCCAACATGTGTCTGGTGAGCTTAGATTTTGCTCATCTCCCAGGTAAAAGGTAATACATTTCTGGTGCTAATGGGCTGCTAATGGGTGTAGTTGTGAGGTCCATCATGGGTCAGCAGCAATAGCTTCAGAGCCCCTGAGCCTACATGGGGTCCACCACTGTCAAGAACCCTGGGATGTGCTCTTTTGCTGAGTGAGTCATGGTTTGGAAATAGAAATTCTCAGATGCAAGCTTGAGTCTGGGCCAAAGGTATTCATTCACAGGGTAAACAAATAGCTACAGAAATTAAATTCACCCCCACTCCCTCCCCACCAAGTTTGGAGTTGGAAAAAGGTATCAAAAGGGTGAAAGAGATTCCCAAGGTAATGAGCAGAAAGATAAGAAGAGGGTGGCAGAAAGATCCGTGCCCATAGACAAGGGGTCAAAGATACCCACTGTAGGGAAAGAATAATAGTGATGATGAAAATGGTAATAATAATAATAATAATGCAGCAAGAACACTGCCATTTATGATGTCCTAACTGCAAGAAGGTACCATGCTAGTTATTTATCTATGGCTTCTTAATTCCCACATTGCTACCCACTCTGAGGTATCTACATCAATGAAGAAATGGAGGTATGCTTGAGGAACTCTCACTCACATCATGTGATCGTCCCTTTGCTAGCTGGGGTCAGAGAACTGAAAAGAAAGGGACTTACGTGCTAATGGAGTGTGTCAGTTATGGTAGGATTTCTAGGAAAACCTCAAAAGGTCAGAAAGGACATTGGTACTACTCTCAAGCAAGGTTTCTCAACCTCAGCACTGTTGATTGCTAGAGCCAGATAATTCTTTGATGCAGGGCTGACCTGTGCATTACAGGATGTTTATCAGCATGAATGTCTACTACACTGGGTCCTCCAAAAACTAACCTCATTTAAACTCTCCATTACCCTGCACAAGAGAGATACTATAGTCATTTCATGAGAGAGGAATCTAAGGATCTCAGGAGGTTAAGGAAGTATTTCAGAATCAGTAAGATGGTAAGTGGTAGAGGTAGGGTGTAAATCTAGGCTCTGAGTATGATTCTCTCCACGTTTCCACATGCAAAAAGATGGTAACTTGGAATCAGAGGAATCTGCCACTCACTGCAGAGGCTATTGCCCCTAGCAACCTGCTTGCTCCCTTCGCACTCAGTTTTCTCGTCTCTAAAATCAGGACCCTCCCTGCCCTGCCTATCTCACTGGATTAACTCAAAGAACAAACAGGAGAATCCATGAGAAAGCGTCTTGACTTAATGGTAATCCTGGAAATTTGTTCAGGCTTTGTCATTTGCAACGATCTCACTGAGGTCAGTTTTGTTTTCAGTGTGCCAGAAGGGGAACAAAATCCGAGAAGGTTTTCCATCTCTTGGGGAGTAGTTTTATTTTTACTTAATTTTTTAAAGTCAATTGTGACCCAAAGTGCAGTCAAGCTCTGTGGTACACCGAAAAGCTTCCAATTCAGACACAAAGCATCACTTCAGACATCAATTCAGACCAAGTCTCGGAGTCTTTGGCCTGTCTCAGGTGACGACTGAAGGTACTTATCTTCCACAAAGAACAGAATTGGGGACAAAACCTGGGCTTTCCTCTGAGGTTGGAGCCCACGACAGAGTTCAGCCTAAGATTTGCAAGCAGATGCATGGTGAGGGAGAGTTAGTGGATCCCGGTGCACGCAAACACCACACAGTTTTGCCAGCTGCAGTCAGGGACTCGCCCCTATTAAACCACCCAAACATCAGCAAGAACCTAGTCTAGGAAAGGTACCTGATTTATCTGGATGCACAGTCAGGGAAAAGAGAGATATGTCTCAAACCAGCATGTCTGAGGCTAGTCAAGTTCATTTGAAGAATGTCTTTTCTCATAGTGATAATCATTTTCTCAGCTTCTTTAACTAGTTTTCATGGCAGAGGATAAAAGGAGAGGAGGAAACTGCTTTGCAATAATCCAGCCTACCTCAGAGACTCAGGTAGAACGAGGTGCCAAAGCATGACATATTAGCCAGAGGGAAGGATTAGACCAGTTATTTTCAAACCTTAGTGGATACAATATTACTGTGGAGCTTACTTGAATGAACCATTCTCAGTCCCAGCCCTTGAGTTCCTGATTCACTAAGTAATTCTGCATCAGATTGTTGCAATATCTCAGTTATAGAAACACTCCTTGAAAGTATTTCCTAGTCATCCCCTTCTTACAAAATTTGTTTCTGGTTTAGGATAGACTTCACCACCATGTCATCTCACTTTGACAGACTCTTACTTGGGGGTTCACAGAAAAAGATAGGGAACTAACCAAGACCTTCAAAGTCCAGCAAATCACCAAGGAACAAACATGATTGACACCCTTTTCTCAAAGTCTGCTTCATCAATCCTAATGTCATTCTCCTTTTGTTCTTATAAATAATTTTCTTTATCATCCTGGAACAGAAACAAATCTATGGTATGCACTTCCCATGCTTTAAATCCTACTACAGTGGCAAAAAGCTAATACCTCACAAAACAATCATCTCTGCTGGGATCCTTTCCATTAGGGCACCGGATTCCTGGTTTGTCATATGTGGCCACCAGGACAAGGATCACATACACCAGAAAGCACATGTTTTAGGTATGACTCCTTCGTAAGACCTGTAGAGAGTCTTTGGACCTGGGTCTCTGTAAGCTCATCTGTCTTAGTCAGAAGAGGCTAGGTTGTGCTACAGAAACATATTAGCCCTGGAATTTTAGCAACATAATTTCACAAAGATCCCCAATTCAAGTCAAAGGGCAGCTCTGCTCCACATTGCCACTCAGGGATCCAGGCCAATGGAAACTCCACCAATTGTCTAGCTGACCCATCTGAAACACATAGCTTCCAAGGTCATCTCAGCAGGGAAAGGGAGCAATAAAAGGTACATACTGACTTTCACCTGCCTTGTTCCAGAAATGAAGCAGTTAAAATTTCTGATATCCTGTTTTCTTCCTTAGGCACTGATGATTACTCTTCAGCCCCTTACAGGTAAGCCAGCACCAAGGGACCTGTTCTGACCAATGAGTTGTGAGCAATACAAATCTCTCCAAGCAGCCAGACTTGATCTATGGGCCCATCGCATAGAATCAACTTTGTACAATTTACTAAGATTTCACATGAGTGTTAATATGTCCAGCTTATTAAGATCACCTAAAGGGTTTTAAAAGAAACTTCTCATCATTTTACTTTTAAGGTTGACATTTGATATTGATTTTTGATGAACAATCTTTACCAAGACAAAAAATCTTCCTGTACTTCTATTTTGAGGCAAACATGTAGTAACTTTGTTAATAAAAGTAAACAACTTAAACTTAAAGATACTAAAAAATTTCAGGGGAAGCTGGGATGGCTCAGTGGGTTAGGCGCTCACTTTGCAGCGCCGGGAACTGGGGATCAAATCCCGGCCCTGGCCTGTGTGGAACCATATGCTGAACTGGGAGCTCCCCCAGTTCAGTTCTCTCTCTGTCTCTGTCTCTGTCTCTGTATCTCTCTCTCTCTCTCTCTCTCTCTCTCTCTCTCTCTCTCTCTTTCTCTGTCAAAAATAAATAATAAGAATAAAAAAAACAAAAAACCATTTCAATGATACAATGCCCTGAGAAGGACATTGCAGCTCAGCCAGGACTTACCGAAGCCTTCACACTCAGTCGATGGTGAACCATGTTGCCAGGTGTGGCCAATGACTTGTCTGCTCAGATCCAGTTGGGATCTTCTTCTCTTTTATCATTGATTTTTTGTGTCATGTGAGGTTCTCTATCCCATGCTCACACTGATCCACTTTAGAATGGCCACTTCCTGGTGTCAGGGGAGATATAATTGCAGAGAATGGCCAGCTTTGTCCTAATTGATATTCAGTCTATAAAGACCAGAGAATGCATGCCTGCCTTGACCTTTGTCCAATTCATTTCTCTAGTACTCTAGTGTTTGTGTCCCAATCTGCTTCTGCATCCATCTAATGCCAAAGGAAAGGATCAAGGTGTGACCTTTTCCTATTCTCAGCTGAGGGTCTGTGGATCACTTCTACAACACACCCACTCAACCGCAACGGGAAGACACTTTTCTGCCTTTCTTAGAGAAGATATGAGCATTTCTTGGGTCAACTTCTGCCTGGAGTATGCTCTCTTTCTCTAGCTCTCTTTTACCTGCTTCTCCAACTGCATGAGCTACAGTAGAAAGCTCAGGGTTTGCAGCAGACATGATGACATGGGATGTGAACCTGGCAGCCACACACACACCAGCACTATTCTTGTTATGGTTTCCCATGCTACGCCCTCCAGTGTCCCAACCTGCTCCCACCCTGGAGCTGGGCTCGCAGGTGCCGTGCTTGGACCCAACACTAGTGGGGACCTGAATGAGTGAAGTTGAGTGCAAAAGGCAGGATTCCTGGAGTAGAGGGACGAATACCTGATTCAAATACGGGCCATATGTGTGCTAACTGTATGACATGCCATAAGTAAATCAGCCTTTCTGGGGCTCAGATCCTCAGCCAACTGGAGGTAAGGACTTTGCTGTGACAATTAAATGAGATATTGTGCAATTTTTTTAGGCCAGTGACTGGCTCAGCCAAGTATCACAAGAATGGGTGAGTCCTAAGAGGGGACTAATTGATGTATCTAGTTCCCTACAAATGTTTCCCAGGCTCATCGACTACAACAGAGAGCTTAGGGCAAGCAAAGACACAGCCTGGTCTAGTGACTAAATAATGAACCAATACCAGGTAGGGGGAAAAGTAAAGCTTGGACTTAGCTAAGGAAAAAAAAAGGTTGACATGATGACATATATTTACCTTTGGTGATAAGCATGCCCTATTTTCCAAATCAGACCAGAAGCCTTTTTATTTGCTAATGGATCAACTCTACAGCATGTGCTCTGGGAAATCATGACATGCCTAATCATTTTAGCACTAATCCCTGAAAAATTGCCCATTACTGGAAGTGACCAACCATTTGGTTGTAACAGCCTGCAGCGAGATTATTAACAGCAAATGTGAAGATAATTATTTTAGCAAATTGCCACTGATTGGTAAATTCAGAACACAAAGACCTCATGCCTGGCTGGAGTCTCTGGAAAATCATTTTACAGCCATAACAAATGTGTACTGCTTGAGATGTAAAAGCCATTTAAGTTCATTTTCTCTCTTTGGGACAAGGAGTCACTCAGTCATGGACAGGAATGGGTAGGAATTTGTGGGCGGGCTGAGGTAAGGGGTTTTGGGGAGAGTTACCACCTCTACCCTCTAATTTGGGGAACCCACTTTTCCTACTTGTTGAGTCAAAGGAAAGTCCCGTGGATTGTATGGTTCAATGTGGTCATAACGTGGTAGTCACTCTCAGTGAAATTATTATATCAATAAACTAGTCAGATATATTTTTGTCTGCAAGAGTTAGGAAGCCCAATCCAAACCAGTTTAAACAAACAAAAACAAACAAACAAAAAAACAGAAAAAAATAAACAGAAAAGAAATATTTAAGCTCATTTCAATGCAAGGTCCTGAAATCTGACTAGCTTCAGGCATGGCTTGAGCAAGGGGATCATATAGTGGCTCCCAGACTTGATTTTCCTTTGTCAATTTCCTTGCTTTTCCTCCTCTGTGTTGGTCACATAGAGGGATAAGGTGGGGCAGCAGGTCCAGACTGGCTCTTCTCCATGGTCATATATCTTTCCCAGGAGACCCGGCAATGACCCTGCTGTCTGAAATGTGGATACTGTTCTTATCACCAAACCAATCACAGTGAGTGGAGAATGCACTGAGCTCACTGGCCAGAAGCCCCGAACAGAACCATTCCTGGACCTAAAAAGCACGTGTACAAAGAGCAAGGGAGAACACAGGTCCCCTGAAAGACCTTGAGATGCCCTGGGGACTCTGAGGGGTTGTATGGAATGGAGCGCCGGTGTTCTCCCACGCTAGGAGCAGGAAGCACAAGGCTTCCTTACATCGAGGGAAGCCACCAGCACTGGACAGAGTAGGCTCGGTTGACCAGAAGAAGTTCTTGAGCAAAGGAAAGCAGGTGCTAGCAGTTGAAAGTCAGGCTAGTACACCCTTAAACGCACAGGGCAGGATGCTCAGGGCCTCCAGGATTCACCATCCTTCACTGGGTTTAGGAAACCAGGAATGTGCCCTATTTTTCCAAGCTTCTTCTTCCTACTTATCAGATCAGGAAACCCATGCCTGCTTCAGAGGGCTACTCTGCAGCTCACCTGGATGATGGGCATGGAGCCTCCAGTCATTGGGAGGCGCCTAGGCTGTGAGTTGTTTTCCCCTTGCCTTGTACTTTGGCAATTGCAGAAGGAAAGCTGGATTTACAGCATTTGTAGCAAGTGGGTGGAATGCATCCTCCAACCCCGAACGGAACCAATTTACAGTGAGAGAGCATCCAATGGATTTCTTGCTTCAAACACAAATGCAAATGGATGAGGCGCTCTTGGCCAAAGTGGAGGCAAGGTGCTTCATTTATTTAATTGGATTTAATCTTCATTGTATTTAGTGAATGCTGGAAGGAAACAAGTAAGCAAAAGCGTGAAACCGTTCATCAAACTGAAAGAAGAACCCAGCTCAGGGCTGAAGCCCGATTCCAGAGCAGTGGGGAAGGGGAAAGCCGGGAGTAAGGCAAGAAGAATAATCACGTTGGTTGCCCGGGTCCTTGAGAATGCTAGGCCTCACTTTGTGGTATCATCTGTGTGAACTCAGACTTCTGTATCTGGGTGGATTCTCACACCTCGATAACCCGGCCCAAGCTCAGCCCTCTACCCAGCGTTCTTCTGTTCTGCTTTTCTAAGTGCCAAACTTGAACTGATCCTTCAAGCCCAGACTTTTCTGCCTGCAGTGACCTCCCAAGGCTCCTGGGCTTCTGGAACCACAGTGCGGTCCACACATCACTATGAAAGAGAAGCCAGCTGGTGGTGGCAGTGCCTTGTGACAACCCCAGTCTTCTCCCTCCCATACACCATGAAGAAAAACGAGGATGCGTGAGTGACCCCGGTCAGTGAATACAGAACACAGACTGAGGACAATCAATGGTACAGGTGCTGGGAGGGAGCTGACATCTCAGTTAGGTTCACGTTGCTCGGGACCTTTCTGGGAGAAGGTGGAGTTGGGTGGGGGACTTGACACATACCCAGCATTTAGACAGACTGACGATAGAAGGCAGACTGAGCTGCATGCCATAGATGGGAGCTGAGAGGTGTTCCAAAGTGGGAGACCTTCCTAAGTGGACAGAGGGAGTGCGATAGGAAGGTAATGGGAAAACTAGAGTGGAGCCAACTAATGGCTGCACGTCCCAGTGTGTTCCTGTTGGCAGTGATGAGCTGCCAGTTACCACGTGGACTGAAATGAAGGGGTTTTAGAGAGATTAGCGTGGCCAGGCTGCGCGGGGGTGACGGCATGAAGACAAAAGAGTTAGGGCACCATTGCAGTGAACTGCGGGTGAGATGTGGACCGTGTTCTTGGGGAGTAGACACCCCTAGGCATTGAGAAATCAAATGAGCTAGCATGTATTAAGGAATTCTATGTGACAGACCAACTCTATATTCTTTTCATGTAATAACTCATTTAATCCTTAAAACAGTTCTATGAGATAAGCATGAGTTTCATTCCCAGGTGGGTTTTTTTTTCTTTTTTTTTAAACAAATGGAGAAACTGAGGTGCTGAGAGGTGAACTCCCTCAAGGTCACAGTTACTACATGGCAAAATCAGGATTCAAAAGCAAGCAGTCTGGCCCCAAAGCCCATAGCTGCACCACAACACTGAGCCAGAAAGACCTGCATTCAAACCTCAGGGCTTCTGCATACCAGCACTGTGAGTTCAAAGACTTACTTCTGAGTCTCAGTCTCCTTATCTGTCCAGTATGTGGCACCTGCCTCATGCCTGTGGCATCTAAATGACATAAATGCTGAGCTTACAGCTAGCACCTGAAGGCTCTAATCAATGCTAATTTCCCTTCTGTTTCAATCAGTTACCTCATCTTTGAACTGAAAGGTGTCATTATGAAAGTAGAAGTCCTCTTACCTCCCAGGTGGAGAGGGAAGGGGGAAGCAGTCCTGTGGGGTAGAGCAGCCCTTTCCACTACGTTCCCCTTGTAGGCCCTGCCCCTAAGTGCACCCACTTCTGGGACAGGGCTGCTGTCTGTCCTGAACGCAGTTCATTTAAGGTCTCCACTCCATGGAAGAAACACGGGAATGTGTGGCAGTGAACTCAGCAACATTTGTTCCCAGCCCAAGAATAAACAGAGAAAGCAAGCTACCCGCCTCTTCAGAAGTGCATTTACTGTACTCAAAACAGATGAATTCACTCTGTTTGCATTAATCGCATGACTATTTGGTCCAATTATTCTTCCCACTTCAGCAATCATGGTGCACTTGTTCAAGAAGAAAGAAATAACAACAGGCTTATCTTGTTGAGAGCAAAGAACAAACAGTAAAAAATCAGGGTCCGCTCATAAATGCTGCACTTGCTGTCATTGTGCTAAAGAGATGATTCATGTTCTCATAGAAACTTGGGTACAAAAGAAGGGAAAAAAAGCCCGGGTTCTGAAAAGGACTCAGTTGCAATGGTTAAAAACCTTTTCAAAATCAGTCCAAATGCAGATAAAACTTCTCTATTTTTAATCACGCAACGCCACTCTGTCTGCCCCCACCCCAACCACATCTTCTCACATTGACCAATGTATGGAAGCTTAAACAATTCTGTCAAATAACAACACATTTCATTAGAAGAAGGTAATGGACAAAGTATACTAAATGCTGTGTAATCCCTTCTCTAAAGAACCCTTAAGGGCCGCTGATGTTTTCAGGGAACAAGCACATGGGAGCTGAAAGAAACACAGAAAAGAAACTGCAAGGTGAGTTGGGGTGAAAGTGAGTGGGAGTGGAAACCCTGCCCTCCCCATCACACGGGGCAGAGGTGCCAGTTCCACAGGACAGTTACTCCCATCCTGTGCCTTTCCCCCAGGTGACTTTTCCCACGATAAGAGCCAGCAACCAGTAAGAACCTCAGGGAAATTCTTCTTTTTGTAATAGACTTGGTCTTGAACCAACATGCGCTCCACTTCTGGACCTGTTACTGGAATCCTTGGCTCTTGACTTCCTGCCTCACCTCTTGGTGAACTCTGAGACTAGACAATGGGTATTTGTTTTAGTATCAACCCTTGTCTTCTCCGCTGCTGTGGTTGCTACTGCCATTTAAATAACAAAGAGCTTTATCCAGTCTGGTTGCTAAGAGTGTACCTTGGTACCAGCCAATGAGGTTTGGTTGGGGTGCTTCAAACAAGATACTAAGTCAAGGGCTTCAGTCTCAGGGAACCATCATGGTCTGAAGGGACCATGGCTTGGAGAACAAGGGCATCAACTTAGCTATACTGCAACAGGCAGGGCTGGCTCTCTTCTAACCAGTTGGGTTGTAGAATAGCCTGACTGAAGGTTTCATTTGTTAGCAATAACGGAGTAAGAAATGTAGGCTCCAAATGCATTTGCAGCCATAGAGAATCAGAAAGAACCCATGAGATAGTTGGCAAGCTGGATGGACAAAACCAGAAGAATCACTAAGCTTCTGTAAAAATAATTCTCAATGAGAGAAAATTTTGCAACTTCAGGGGTTTCACAAATAGAGCTGTGTTTTAAGTTGAGATATAACTGACATTAGTTTAACATAATACTAGTTTCAGGTATACAATATAATGATTCAATATTTGGATATATTGCAAAATGACCTCCACAATAAGTGTAGTAAACATCCATCACCAGATAGCACTATCTTTTATGAAAGTTCAGTACGTGATAGATGAAAGAAGTCTACTCAATAGAAGGCTGAGTTCAAAAAAATAAGATTTTTGATATACACCAACTAAACCTTATAACTAGAAACATGAGACCATTTTTTTCTACCCCAAAATATAGTTTAAAAGTGAAGACAGAAAGATAAATAGGAAATCACAAAACAATAACAAAATAAGCAATAGACATAGGTACAAAGTATAGACATAACATATAAAATATTAATATTGCACTACTGGGCAAGCGTGACATCCCTAGAAGACGTCCCAGAGAAGGTGATGTTTGAGAAAGGTTTAGGAGGATGAATAGGAGTTTGCCAAATGCACAAGGAGGGTGAAAGTATACTCTGGGTAGAGGAAACCAAATCTTCAAAGGAAAAAAATATCTATAAACATATACACATGAAACGGCAGTCTTGAATATTTTTAAGATGATTGGCATTACTGGATTGAAAAAAACAAATGTGAAACATAAAGTTTAGGACTAGGGATTGCTGGAGAATGTTTTATGCCTGTTTTATCCCATAGGGGATCAGGACCCATTGATATATATTAAAACAGCCTGCAACATGGTGAATTTTGTAACTTAAAAGTGTAGAAATGGTGGGGCAGTTAGAAAATTAATGAGGAAGTTTTTATTGGATTAGTGTTATATCTCCAAGATTTTGCTGAATACTTTGAGATATAAAAATAAAGCCTAAGAAATGAAATTCATTTTTTCAAGGATGAACACAATTAATAACATCATAATCATCAGCAACAACAACAGGATTTATTAAGGGGTTGTTAAGTGCCAGGGACTGTTCTATGTACTTTATAGGAATTATCTCACCTACCTGAACAATTAGCTTAGGCAAGAGTATTATTATTATTATCCCCACTTTACAGGTAAGGAAACTGAGGCATGGTGAGGTTAAGTTTCACAATGTCAAAAAGCTAGTAATGAACACAAGTATATATTATAAAAAGAAAAATCTGCTCATGTATAGTGTCATAGCTATGACAGATACTGTTAATGACAAAAGAGCCATTTCTCCTCTTCTGTGTTAACAGAACCTCTGATACTTTTAAGCACCAAAGTATCCAATCTCAAAAGATAAGTAACAATCTACCCAAGCCAAGAATATAATTATACCCTGTATTACCCTTTATCAGAAGCTAGCTTACTCTTGAAGCTCAGAGTAACTAGGCACTTAAATTATTGCTAGTGGAATGTAAGTTGACTAGAAAGTTTTGATCTTCCTGATAAAAGCCAACTTCTTTCTTACCACCTGTTTTCTGCCTTTGCATGAAGAATGAGGGTGTGATGCCCAGGGCTATGGCAGCCATCTTGTGATCATGAGGCAAATACTTCTGAAGAAAAAGCCAACAGTATTTAAATGACAAAGAGGACACTTGAAAAAAGCTTAAGTCTTTGATGACATCATGGAGTCACCTAACCAGAGTACTCCCGATCTTCTCACTTAAGAAAGTTTTTTAAAAGATTTATTTATTTATTTATTTTTGAGAGAACAGGGAAGGCCAAGAGCAGTCTACAGAGTTGTACATTATTAGTTGTGACATGGTTTTATTCCACACAGGTGGATATGGGGTCATGTGGAGTAGAAATTGAACTGGGAGCCTCCGCATAGGAGGCAAGAGACTTTGCTGCTGAGCCATCTTGGTGGTTACCAGTTGCGCTGCAGTTCAGCACATGGGTTTGCGTGGGCTGGGGCTGGACCCTGGAATTGAAACCTGGATCTTGTGATTGAGAGGAAAGTGCTCAACCACTGAGCAATCCGGGCATCCCCAAAATTGAATACATCCTACTGATACAGTAGTCTACTTTTACTTTCCATAGCACCCCTTTTTAAGTATAAACTATAAACTTTCTTCAAGATCATTTAAAGCTACAACATGGATGGACCTAGAGGGTATTATGCTAAGTGAAGTAAATCAGAAAAAGACAAAAATCATATGGTTTCACTTATATGTGTACTCTAAAAATACAAAATAAATGAGCAAACAAAACAGAAACAAACTCATAGATACAGAGAATGTTTTGATGGTTGCCAGAAAAGGAGGAGGGTTGAGGGGATGGCTGAGAAAAGTGATGGGGTAAGAAGTACTAATTGGCAGTTATAAGAACAGTTACAGGGATGTAAAGTACAACATAGGAAATATAGTCAATAATAGTATCATAACTATGCATGGTGTCAGATGGGTGCTAGACTTATTGGGTAATCACTTCATAAGTAATATAAATGGCTAATCACTATGCTACACACCTAAAACTAATATAATATATTGCACATCAACTGTAACTGAAAAAAAACTTTTTAGAAGGTCATTTGGGGCTATTGAGTTTGGTCCTAACTTACAGTTTATTTCCATGCACTGGTGCTACAGCTTATTTTCACCCTATGCTGCTTACCGTCTGGTTCTTCTCTCCGAGCTTAGCTACCTTAATACCCATAAAGACTTCAAGGACCATCTCCAATGCCACCTGGTCCCTGAAACTTTATTTGGCTTCTCTGTCCAAATAGGAAGTCATGTTTCCCCAATTCCTTTAAAATCTTAGAACAATTTTCGATTTGCAGAAAAAAACCCCATAAAGATAGTATAGAGTTCTCATAAACCCCATACCTAGTTTCCCCTACTGGTAGTATCTTATATTAGTATATGTTCATGTGTTAGAATTAATGAACCAACATGAGTATCCTATTATTAAATAAAGTACATATTTTATTCAGATTTCCTTGGTTTTTACCTAGTGTTCCTTTTCTGTTCCAGGATCCTATCAGAATACCACATTACATTTAATCAGCTTGTCTCCTTGGGCTCATCTTCGCTGTGACATTTCTTGTTCTTGATGACCTTGGCCTTTTTGAAGAATGATGGTTAGGTAAAGGGTGTCCCAAAATTCACGCAAGATTTGAATTTTGCATCATTTGTGCGGTAAAGTGTTGCCAATGGAAAAAAAAAAGACAGTGTGACAGCTGACAGTTCAGGGTTATTAAAAATGGAGTGCTACATGAAAGAACAACACGTTTTCATGTTGAGCAATGAAAGTTTACAATTTTTTATTATAAACCTGTGTTTTCTATCAACATTACTTCTTGTGTGAATTTTGGGACACCCTTTATTTTGAGGAATATCCCTCAACTGAGATTTGTTTGATTTTCTTTTCCTGATTATACTGGGGTTATGACCACAGGGAAAAAGCCCCATTTTCATCATGTGAGATCAAACATATATGGTCTCCACATGACATTACCATTGATATTGATGTTGTTCAGCTGGCTAAGGTCATGTTTGTCAGGTTTCTCCACTGTACAGACTCTCTTTTGCTCCTCTATCCATACTGAACTCTTTGGAAGTTGCTATGTACCAACCACACCCAAGTCCTCCAACTCCTTTTTGGATCTCCTTCATGAAACTCCTTAAGGCTCATCTGTAAATGGGGATAATAACAGCAGCTACCTCCCAGCATTAGTGTGAGCATTAACTAGGTGTCAACTACATATTATTAATTAGACATTATATTTAAAGAGCCAAGGTCAGTGCTTGACTCATAGTAGGTATGTAAGGATTAGTAGTTATTTTTCCCCATCTTCTTTAGGCATAACTTTGACAAAAATCTAAGCTTATTCTCTTCCTAGCCTCACGTGAGACACTCACTATGGCTAGATTATCAGGAGTATAAGACAGCTCTTAAACGACATGGGGCTGTTTGATAGGGTGCATCATCCAGCCAAGTGTTGGAAGAATGCAGTGCGGAGCCCAAGGCTCTTCCCAGCAGCCCAAATGCAAGCATTCATTCAGCATTCCTTAGTGCTTAGCTTGTGTCTCTAAGTTAAGGTGACCAGATGTACCCATTTTTTAATGGGACCAGACAGTCCCATTTTTTAACAATTTGTCCCGCGTCCCGCGGCATTTTAAAAAGTCCCGATTTTTGGAAAGAATGCACGACAAGCTAGGGAACGGCGGGAGATAGACCAAATTTTTCATCAAGAACCCCCTCCCCCCGGTCAATGATGTCCCATTTTACCAATGTTAAAATCTGGTCACCTTACTCTAAGTGCCTCCTCAGCCCACAGCTCCCATGATAGAGAAATTGCCTCAAGGTGCAAGATGAGACTCTGAGCTCAATGCAGGTAGCCACAGTTACATTTGTCACCGTGTCCTGTGGACAATACATAACGGATGGAAAGATGGATGTATAACTTGGCTCTAGGTCCTAAGGCAGACCACCACTGTCCTAAATGCTATTTGTTCTATTGTGAGTGACATCCAAATGATGCCTTCATAAATAGGTCTTAGACACCAGGACTGCTTTAATTCAACCAAGAGATTTCTTAGACACCCACAGTTTGCTCCCACCCACTCCTCGCCATACCATCAATCTTACTTCTGCTCAATCTCCCTGCCAAAGCACTAGACATATAGCTCAAAAACCAAAATCTTAGCATATGTCTCCCTGGATATTTTATAAACCAAAGTTTCTGCACCACTATGGACATTTGGGGCTGGATAAGTGGTGGGGGCTAGCCTGTGTGTTGTAGGATATTTAGCAGCATCCTGAACCTGGCCCCACTAGATACAAATAGCACCTGCTACCCTCAGTTGTCAGTGTCTCTAGACATTGACAAATGTCACCTAAGGCAAAAAAAATCACCCCTGCTTGAAGATCACTGACTCAGACATAAACAATGTGCCTTCCATGCAGCCCTGTTGCCTCCCAATTGAAGACCCTGGCCAAGGAAGTGAACTTCTCCCTGCCTTAGTTTGTTCGTCTGAGAAATAAGGATAAGAAAATGGATCTAACCAAGTTTCCAAAGAAGCTCCGAATGGCAGATGAGTTACTAGATGGGAAAACACCTTAAAAAGGAAGGCTCTTACCAGCTTTTCTGAAAGCGAGGCCTCTGAACATCTCCATCAGACTCCGGCCAAGGCCGGTGGCAACAGGACCCTGAGATGAACATTTTCATGAGAAATTTTCATGTTTCTGATATTTATCCAAACTTTAGAAGGTACTGGCTTTTCTAACTCTGGGGTATTGTTATTTCTGGAACGTCCCAGGCTATTCAAGGATTTCTAAGATGAATGAAGGGAGATGCGGCTTTCCTTAGAAGCTTCTGAGTGTGAGAATGCAGTGGGACGAATGCTCACTTGGGAGCCTCGGTTTCTCCATCTGGAAAGTGACCTAACAGTGCCACCCTCGTAGCACGACTGTAAGGCCCAGAAACCGTACATCCCAGGTATATCACATAGAACCCAAACTCAGCCAACCTAAGTCGATGGCACTCATTAGTGAACCGTTTTCCTAAGAGGCCCGAGGGAGACCCTGGGCGGCATCCACCGAAAGCAGAGCTTGGCTGGCTGCTGAGTGCAGGAATGGGAGTGACTCTCTCTGCAAACACAGAGGCCACTGCCCTCATTCACAGCAAATGCCACACCTCCCAATGGCCCAGGGCCCAGCAGAACAGCTCTGTGGTCGATTGCGCTTAGAACCTCAACAAGATTGGTGGCTTCTTTATCAGCCATCTGATCTGCCCCTGAAGTGTCGTGGACAGATTTTGTTTCTCTGCCGAGAAGAATGGAAGGTCCCGAGAGCAGAGTGGGGAGGTGCCTTGGTCACTGCTGTAGCTCCCATGTCTAGAGTTATGCCTGGCACATACATGTGCTCAATCCACATTTGTGGAAGGAATACATAAGTGAAAGAAGACTGCATGCACAGAGATTCATCTCCCTCATTCTGGTCCCCACAACGCAGACTAGAACTGCCTGGGTGGGACATATAATTTACTGAGCTGCACCCAAAGTCCGCCGTGTTTGGGAAGGAAACGGTCAGTGGACAAGGGATCCTTCTCGCTCAGTTTTCCTGAACTCAGAGTGTATACCCTTAAAGGGACACACATCAAGAAAGGTTTGAGTCCAAGCACTTTGAATGCTCAGATGCTTACAGGGAATTTAATAGCAGTGCTCACATGAGGACTTTGGCCAGTCTTACCACAGGATCAACACATAGCTGTTCCTGCCTGGGTTCCATACTGTCAGAGGGCGTCTCAGTCTCTCCGGTAGTCAGCTGATTATGTTTCCAACTCTCCCCTTAGACTGCAAGGACTATAAGAACATACCTCAAATTTTCAAGGAAAAAGAAAAGAGGGAAGGAGAGGTGGGAAGAGAGAAAGAGACTGAAATGGGGTGAGAGAGATGGAAAGTAGAAAGATAAACAGGGAGAGAGAGAGAGATAGGAGAAGAGAGAGAGGGGATGGGTAGAAAAGGAAGGAGGGGGAAGGAGGGAGAGGGGAAAAGAGGGGGGTGTGGGGGAAAGAGGGAGGGAAATGAGGTGGGGAGGGAGAGAGACAGAGACAGAGATTAATGGAACTGAGACAGAAATAACTTTTAAAAGAAAGAAAATGAGAGTGAGAAAGGAGAAAAGAAAGAGATGAAAAGTAAAAAGAAGCAAGCAAGAAAAGAAGAAATAAAGATGGAGCAGAAAGGGAAGAAAGAAAGAGGAAAACAAGGAAGTGCTTGGCTTGCCAGGGACCTGAGCGGAGAGACACAGCAACGTGGGGAAGCAGGGACCCAGTCCTCTCCACTGTCCCGTCTCTGCCTCTCCACTGCCTCCCAGCCCAGAGCCCTCCGATTTCCCACAGGGCCCAGGACCCAGTGGCAGGGAGAGGGCTCCCTGCCTTCTGGAGTTTGGGTGGAGCCTCCATGAACACACCGTGGATGGAGGCCAGCTCACTGTCTCACAACCAACCATGGGCAGCAAGCTGGGACCTGCCCAGAGACCCCGGCTTCCAGGTCTGCGTGGCTTTGGTGTCAAAGGAGTTGTTCCTAGGACTTCAGGTAGTGCGTGCTTGTTCATGTGCCCCGCACACACCCATGGCTTCTAACTCCAGGCACTGTAGTAGTGACAGCTGGGCCTCAAGCAGGCCTTTCCCCAGGACCTTGAGTATACTAACATTTGGAAGAGAAGGGAGCAAGACTGGAGAAGGCCAGGGAAATCGCTTACTCCATGGTACAAATAGGTACAGAGCTGGTAGTGTGTAGCGGGTAAGGCTGGAGGCGCTCGGAGTGCCTGTATTCAGATCCTTACCCTGCCACTTGCTAGTTAGGCATAGTCTTGCCTGGTTATTTAACTGCCTGTTCCTCTGTTTCCCCATCTCACAAATGGGGATACTTTTAGTACTAATTTAATGGGGATGCTTTTGAGGATTAAATGACACTGGTCACTCATTGAACAAATATTTATTAGGTATCTGCTAAGCCCTCCGGATATTTTTCTTGGAGCTGACTCAGGGAAAGATTATAGTAAAAGTCATAATACATTGTTTCCCACATACAAGCTGTTGTGCACAGTGCCTAGCACA
Source organism: Craseonycteris thonglongyai (assembly GCA_004027555.1). Classification (NCBI taxonomy): domain Eukaryota; kingdom Metazoa; phylum Chordata; class Mammalia; order Chiroptera; family Craseonycteridae; genus Craseonycteris; species Craseonycteris thonglongyai. The sequence goes on along the minus strand of PVKE010003078.1, from coordinate 55,554 downwards.
TAATAACCTGGGAAATGTTAGCTGTGATGAATGGGGGATCTACTTTGTAACAGGCACCACCATAGGACTCTAATTCTATTTGCATCCCTTTGAAGCTTCACAGCAATATTGCACCACAGTTAAAGCACTCTTGCTGTTTTACCAATGACGAACCTGACCTCAGAAAGTTGACATGGGCTTATTGCATGTAACATCATTAGCAAATAGAGGAGCCAAGTTTGAACACAAGTCCATCGGACTGAAACCCATGCTTTCAATAGTGTGTCGCAGTGTCTACACAGCTGCACAACACGGGTGATTCTGGTTTAGGTGGGACGAGGGCTGGCCTAAGGGCAGAGTTTACTGTTTCATGGGCTTGAGCTTCTTGTTAGAATCATTGGCTGGAATTTAAGTTCCCCCTTTCCCCTCATGACGCCCAGCGCAACCTTTGGAGAGCTGAAGAAAAGCCTTTCTTTCTCTGTTATGGTGTGGCAAGCTCACAGGCCAAGATCTACCAGCAGGAGAACAAGGGAGGAAGAAAATTCTAGACCCTGACTTCCTGAATGTCCATACTGGGCATTCAGTGTGCCCTTCACTGACAAGTAAGAGACAGCCCAGTGAGCAATGAAAGGGACTGGGGGAGGCGGAGTCGATCTACGTCAGTGCTATGCATTCAGGCCCAGGGCAGTTAACTGAGCCACTGTGAGAAGGCTGGACGGAGTCCTCAGACAGGGGCAGTGGAAGTGCAGGAGACGGGACGCATGACATTTCAAGTGAACGCACCAGTTGGCTTCTCCATCAAGGGCTGAAATCCCAAGTCAGCTCACGTCAGATCTTGGCATAAATAACTCTACATAATGTTGTTATCACTAAATTAGCATTTACTAAACGCCTATAATTATTATTCTTCCTTGCGGTGTGTGGGTGTATGTGTGTGTCCCTCCTCTAAGTCCTGTTTAGAAGCATCCTCCTAATTTATTTTTGATCAGACTGAACTGGGCCAAACCTCTTTAGCTAATATTGACCTTGGCTGGGAGTCAGATGTCCAGGATTTCGAGAAACTGGAAGGGCTTGCTCTTGTTCTGCTTTGTTGCTTTTGGGTTTGTTTTTTTTACCCCCAACTATTTTGAATCACCCCACAATTAAAACCTGACTTTGAAACCCCACCCCACGCCTGTTTGCCCCTAGCTCTCCACTCTGATGACATAGTCCCATTTGAAGTTGCTCATTTTCTCAAGTGATTTCACTGACACCCAGTTGGCTCCTAGACCAACTTGGAAGGTCTTCTCAACAGAAACCAAACTTTCTTCCTCCTGCCTTTACTTCCTCATTCCTGGTAGGTTTTAGATGGTTTCCAAAAAGAAAAAGGAAAAAAAAAAAAAAAAAGGATAAAACACAGATATCAAAACAAATAAAGGAATTGAGTAAAATGAGAAAGATAAGGAGAGGTAAATACTAAGATCAGGGTAATATTAACATATAAGCAGTGCTCCCTGATCCTGTGCAGTTTCCAGAAGTGAGGTACAAGCGTGGCTCAGTTATCTGGCATGTCAGGCAAGCCCATGTCTTCAGTGACAAAGTACACACAGCTCCTAAGATGCACCCAGCTAAGAAAAGCCCAGCATTTCATGGTATTGAGACCAGAGAGACATTTCTGTGATGGGTCTACAGGAAAAAGAGACTGTGGTCGGCTCAAGAATCATCATCTACAATCAAGCTGACCAGATGTCCCATTTTAAACAGGACAGAAAACAACAGTACTGTCCGTCTTAAATGGTACCTATGACCAGCCTACTGACACCTTGAATTTAGCGCAGTGAAAGTAGGCTGATCAGATGTACCATTTAAACCGGGACGGTGCCGTGGTTATCTGTCCTGTTTAAAATGGGACGTCTGCTCAGCCTTTCAACAATATCATTTGGGTCACCCTGGTCTCTATGCTGTAGGCCTCAGTCACGGTGCCAGGACAATGTTGTGAGAGGGGGTGTTTGTCCTGATGGCATGGGCAGGGACTAGCTTTCCTGTCCCCTACAACCTGGGTCACTGCTGCTCTAGAGCATCGCTCACGGTCCTTTAGATAGTCACCTGCACGCTGACGTCCCCTGGTGCATCTTCTTCCCTGTGTTTGGCTGGCCTGGGAGGCCCAGGAGGACAGTGCTATGGCCCTCGGGTTCCCTGCTTTCTCTAGGACTTCCCATGGCCCACAGCACCAAGTACAGAGATCACGGGATAAATAGCATGATCAACAAAGAGAACCAACACACAGAAACTATTTTGGAGAATAATCAACACATCTATGGTAAGGATTAATTATGCCTCGAGGGCAGGGCTGGGCCTTGTCACTGCTTCTGATTTGTCCCTCCCACCCCAGTCCCATATAGCTTGAGCCAACTCAGCGTGTTCTCTACCCACTGCTCCATCTCCATTCGGCATCCCCTTCCCTCCGTATTTTTCCCATGACCTAGACCCCTGGGTGAATGTTCACTGCCACGGCTGTATGCAATCACCAAGAGGTGCTTGCCATCTTGGAAGAAGTTTTTTGTTCCTTTGTACACATCAGATTTAGTCCTTTATCCCGCAGATCTCTAGCCAACAACTGTTGGAAATCACCCTCAGCTGGCCCTCCAGCTTCCTTCCAAGCCCTTGAGGATCCGAGCGGGGCTCCTTTCTAAGCAGGCTGAGGAGCTGAGACTCCGCCTGCATGTCTGTCCTCATTTCCAGGTCACCAGCGTTTTTAATGAGCAACGAGGCCAGTGTCAGGCAAGGAAGAAGAGAAGGGGATTTTGGAAACTGAGAAGAGGCGTATATATAAACCAGGAGCCTGGCCACATTATCTGAGCTGCTGTTTTAGAGCCAGATGATGCACTCCATGAAAAAAATGTTGACTGGAAGAAATGGACACAGATAAGGCCCCAGCAGGGCGGGGGCTCTCTGAGACGGCTGTGCTCTCCCCAGCCTATTACTTTCCTTGACTCTGAGACTGAAAATGCGACCGTCAGCACCAACTTAATTCCACGTTGCAATTAGGGTTATGCATTAACCCGGGCCTCCCAGCACAACTACCCTAAAGGAACTCGGAGACTAAATGAAAACCAGATGTGTGGCCGGAGCCGTTGGCACCAGCCAGGATCGTGATATATAGTAACGGTATGGATTGAAAATGAAAATTAAAAGCAGTCATTACAGTTAAATTGATGTCCTATTCGCCAGCTGTTTACTCAGAGGGAAAAGACAGGGATGGATGTGGGAACTCAGGAGGCCACTCGGACTCCTGTGTTGCACTTGAAGGAAATGTGAGCTCCTGGGTGAGCACACAGAAGGCTGGACAATATGCCTTTTATTTCTCGCTAAAGTTGGTGCTTTTCAAAGTCTAGGCTGGGGTGCTGCAACCTGGAAGTGGCATCCGAACCATCCCAGTTGCTTTTAACAGCTCTGTATGGATGTTCATACCCCACCCAGCAGATTCGGATGGACCATGTTTGGATAAGACCCAGGAATCTGCTGATCTTTCCACAACTGCCCAGGGTTGAAGACAGCTGGGGTCCCAGCTCTGGTCTCCTGGCTGCTGACCCAGCCCGTTGACTTGGGGGTTCCACCCACTAGAATCCCCCTTTTCTTGCTCTTCGTGGAACTGGTCCCTGTCCTCCTGGCTTCCCCTCAGCATCCTCCTTGGCCAGATCATGGATGTCACTGGTGATGCCGGGAGCCCTTTCAGTCTTTGACTCAAGGACAGTTCCTAGTAGGACCGAAAACATCAGGCCTCGCCAGAGTGTGACCCTCTTGCCTTATCTTTATACACTTTTTACATGCGATGTTTTGTTTGAGTGCACCCCATAGAAACTGCCACCACGACCCCATCTCCCCACCCCATTCCCTTTGCATTTCTTCATGGCACATACCCTTATCTGAAAGGACTCCATGGCTCTCAGTCCTGACTACGTCAGCAACGTAACCCTCCCCAATACAAAAGCCTAGACGGTCAGGCCCTTGCCTGCTGCTGTCACACCACAGTCACAGCAAGGTCAGTGCTTGGCAGGCTGCTGGCCCTCAGAAAATAAATTCCAGAATAAATGACTGGGTGGTTGATACACCCTGTATGTGGTGAAAGAGAAACCCTCTGGACAGCCAGTGCTCAGCGTTGGGGTACTCGGGCAAGTTCCAGGCAGAAGAAAACTCCAAGCTCCGTGATCCCACTGTTTACAATGTAGTCACCCAGGGAAAGGTGAACATGTACGAAGTGCAGAGCCCAGGAATTGTTTCATTTGATTGATCTCGGGGAGTCTCCGGCGTCAGGACTGCTTACACGTCCCCAGGGAGGTGCGCACTTCTAGCCAAGACAGAGAATCAGTTCTCTACCTTTGTATAAAGAGAAGCCCTTTGTGGGAACACAGGAGACAAACACCTTGGAGCCCACCACTCCACCCTCAGACCAACAGAACAGGCACAACCAGCCGCTCGGGAGAAAAGCTAATGCTCGCATCCCTCCCCAGGCCCCTGAATGAAGTCTGCACTGTGACAAGGTCCTAGGTGGTTGGAGCGTGTGTTCAAGATCCAGGAGAACTGATCTTACAGGTAAGCAAGCGAATACGTGCTCCTGTCAGTCACCCCTTGAGGCCCAGACAAGAACCATCTTGAGTTGGGTGTGCCGCACTCAGTAAAATAGTAAAAAACACGTGCATAAATGTTTGTTTCTCCTGCCGAGGAAAAGCAAAATTCCCTCTTGGAGCTTCCAGCCTCCTGGACTCACGTGGATCCTTTTTCTTCACAGGGGTGCTGAAGGTCCCTGTTTCTCCCATCAGTCACTCCTCTGAGCTTTCTTTCACACTAGCGTGTACGTGGCTGCCCAAAGCATAGGGAGGTGCCACTTTGGGCAGTGAGGGCTTGAGCCTGGGCCCTGCCATTTGCCAGCTGTAAAACCTTGAGCAGGTCACGGAAGCCTTAACCTGATCCTCAGGTTCCTCATCCCTAAGGAGGGAACAATAGTTCCTGCACAACCCATCCTGCAGGGCTGTTCTGAGGATCAAATCGGATCATTTGCATAGATGAAGGGAGGTGTCACCATCAGCACCGCGCTTGTATGACTCACAGCCTTCTAAGTCCATAAAAGCCTTGTGTAGGGAGGATGGAGAGTTGCCTGTGTAGGTGCAATGTCAGGACTGCACCGGGAAATGGTCCTCTGAGAATTCAGTGCCAGGAGAAAGCTTGTCTTTTCAAATGAACTCATGTGACTCCTCTGCCTTCTCAAAGGACCCAGATGATCCAAATATGGCTTCTCATTTTCCCCCAGCAACCAGGGAGCTTAGAGCTCAGCGAGGTAGTTCATTGCAATCACTAGGTCTCTGCTCATCTGTAGCAAACCATCGACAATAGTTTTTCCTTAGTAGCCTAAGCATAAATCAACGGTAGTGATATTAATAGCAGGAACCATGAGGTGTAACTCAAAACACAAATACATGTCACATTTGGGTCAGCATTTATCTGTGAGACTTTTGTGTCATTTGAAATGTTTTCATCACGGTCACTTCAAAATGTAATCGACATGAAACACGCACTGATGTATTTTACACAATTTTTTATACTTAGTCTTCAAAAACTGGTGTGTATTTCATCTTTACAGCCCTTCTCACTCTAGATTGGGCACATTCCAGGTGTTCGCTAGCCAACTGTGGCTGTGACTGCCAGATTGGACAGCAGAGGCTTCGGCAGTGGTCTTCAGGAGAGAGAAGTCTGTAAAGCCGCCTACTGTGCATCTCAGGCATACTGTGTGCTTTACAAACAGTACTGACTGCTTCAAGAACACTTGGAGTTAGGGACTGCTATCTTTCATTTGCAAACAAGGAAGCAATTGTTCAGTGAAATAAGACAATGTGTCGAAAACTGGAAAACAGAATTGGGATCCAAACTCAGTTCCAAAACCAAGCACCCATAATCAGCATTGTACGGTGTTTTGGGTTGTCCTGATTTGAGACTATAGCTGAGATCAGACGCCCTCAATGTGTAGCGTCAATGAGGTCTGGCTCTCTGCCTGAACCCGGAGCCAGCTCCAGCCAAACTTCCAGGGACTCTGGGAAAATTCGAGAGAGGCCTCCACCCACCATGACGGGAGGCGTCTCTCCACCACACCGCCCACTTCAACCTGAACAGCTCAGATGAGAAGTTTGGAAGAAGCAATTATGATTTTATTGCACCCACTGTGCTGACGATTAATGCTGAGTGCGGGTGGAAAACGCACCCTCTCATTTGCTAACATGCACTATAATTATGCATGCCTCTCCAGGTACTATAATTTAGGACTTAAAAAAGGCCCATTTCGAACAAGCAGTGCTGCACTTGTAAAACATTACAGATGTGTTATCATATAAATGAGATGGCTGTGACATGATAGTGCGGTAATAAATCCCCAAGTTAGATTTGGAGACAAGATATGTCAAAAGCAAATCCACACTGCCACTTAATCTTCCACATAAACTGTTTATTTTTTCTGAGTCCTACAATAATGCATGTCAGACGGCTTTGATGGTTTCCAGATTAATGTGCTTTCTTCCCTTCAGGTCATCAGAAGACTACTCATTTCATTAAATTAACTCAGCTAGTTGCAAGGTGGAAACGTGCCGCAAGACATAACTGTTCACACCAAATCGGGAGCTGGCAAGATGGAATTAATAAATAAAGCTGATGTTCCCCCATTTCCGGGGAAGGCTGGAAATGCCATCTGACATGGCATCTTGATTTCCTGAGCGATAAGCCCCACAGTTCTGTATGGAACGCTGTAAGATGCTCTGGCCCAAAACCATTTGTTTGATGTCTGAGGGGATCCACCCGCTTCCCATGATGCCTGTGGGCTAGGGCTGGGCTTCAGCAGCCCACACCCTCATTAAAAAGAACGGCACCTGTGAAAACCAGGCCCTCTCCCCTCAAGCGTCCCTCTGGTCTCCTCCCTCAGGTGAAAGCCAAGACCAAGAGAGCAAATTCTTTCACACCTGTGTGAGCTCCAGGAGCTTCAGGCAACACATCCACCAGACTCCATGCCCCACCCCAAGCCTGATTTTCAAACTGGAAAACCCTCAAAACTAGCCCATTCCTCCCAATAATCTGAAAAACAGCTACACAGAGGCCGTTGTCAGTCCAGGAAATCTAGTTGACAGTGTGGGAAAATGTTACTATTAGCCTCCAATTTCCCAGCTCTCTGTACCAGAGGTCCCACACTTTTTCTGGAAAAGGTCAGAGAGCAAACATTTTAGACTTTGTGGGCCACACAAGCCTCTGTCTCCACCGGCCCTCCCTGCCGCCGTGGTGCAAGAGCAGCCACAGCCAACATGGAAGCCAACATGCATGGCTGCGTTCCCACAAAACCGACTTCCGGACACTGACAGGTGAACTTCATACCGATTTTCAGTACATGCAGCAAATACTTTTATGTGCCACTCCATTTTCTTTCCATGTTTCTTCTTATCCTTTAAAAATGTAAAATCTGGGGAGGCTGAGAGGGCTCAGCAGTTTGAGCGCTCACTTTACAGCCCCAGGTCTGAGGATCAAATCCCGGCCCTGGCCCGTGTGGACCCATATGCTGAACTGGGGTGTGCCCCCAGCTCAGTTCTTACCAGGGCCCATGTAAGAGGCCCCTGGCCCAGTTCCTGCCCTGCGCAGCCCTGTGCCCACCTGTGGAATGAAACTATATTGAAAACTAAT
>PVKE010003078.1:23688-47786 GCA_004027555.1 Craseonycteris thonglongyai | reverse complement strand
CTGTCTGTCAAAAACAATAAAAATAAATCTTTAAAAAAATCGAATAACCATGTTTAGCTTGTGATCTGTACAAGAACAGGTGGTGGTCAGATTCGGTGGCCAGGTGACAGTTTCCTGACTCCCGGTAAAGAGGACATTGGATTGAATGGCTTAGGATGCCTCTTCCAGGGTCAACATCCACAGATGTTCTATGGACCCCAGAACTGATGTTGGAGGTGTCCGGTGAGCATCAGGTGTCACTTCTTTTCTATGCACCTTCTTCCCGAGACACTAACCCTCTGAGAGGCCAGTGGAACATTCCCGCAGGAGCCATGAGCTCCTGGCTTGAATCTTGAAGGAGCTGGAGGGAATCTCAAGGTCCTTGAGTGCAGAAAGAGCAAGCAGGGCATTAGTCAGAACAAGGCTGACAGTCTAGAGCAATGCTAAGTGACTGGTTGACTGGCACTTTCACCCGCTGTGTTACAAGAGAGCCTCAGAATCTTTCTCAACCCAGTGATCTACGCAGATACTAGTAACCATGTGATGCAAGCCCCTGAAGTGAAGCCACGTTACCACCACAGGCATCCGGCTAGCTGTGGGACAGGGCTTTGTTTTGCAAGGCAGCTGTGGTTAAGGGGAGCAGGGATGGTAGATGGGAACCAAGCATGCAAGAGGAGAGATTTTTTCCTTTTTGTTTTCTAGACCTTCCTCTCAGGGAAGAAACTACTATGACCACTTCTCAATCTGAAGAATGTCAGACCCAAACAAGGAAGGATGCGGTCTTTAAAAGTATTTCATCAGCTATCAAGGTCACTGCTGAGCCCTCTGTGTTGGTTCTGGTCCCTCCCCTTTCCACAGAAGGGCAAGGACATAATCCTAGCCCTACTCCCTTGTGGCCCCCTGGAGGCTGCAAACCAGATCATTGATTATAAAAACATCCTTCTCCCAGAGAAGTGATTAAAAATGTCTGGTAGGAGAGCCCCTGCACAGAAATCTGGACCCTCGTTTAAATTAACTGTGTACTGGTCATTGTCAACCAGGTTGACTACTGTCAAAAACAGTAATTCTCTCAGGCGCTTAACCAGATAAGTATGTAATTTTCCCTTGCACACAATCCAACGCAGGCGATCCTGTTCAGGGGGCTCTCTTGAGTGGCTTGCCTCCAATCGGTGACTCGGGGATCCAAACTCCTTTCATCTGAAATCTTGAATGGAATCCTGGATATCCTTGCTTCTCAAATTTTACTGTGCAAAATAATGACTGGGAGGGTGACCACCCCCAGAGTTTCTGATTTAGTAGTGTGTGGTGGGGCCAGGAATTTGTATTTTGAACAAATTCCCAGGTGATGATGATGCTGGTCCATGGACCATACTTGGAACAGCACCTTTTGACACAGACCTCTGCATCCAACTGGAAGGCTCGGGGAGAAGGCTCCAAGTGGTTGCATAAGATGTGTACAGCACACCCTCCTCATGAGCCTCCATACTTGAGTCAGCACGCCCTGTTGATTTTATCTTGGAAATAGGTCCTGACTCCATGTATTCTTCCTCTGCCTATTGTGCAGTCCTCCTTCTGCAACGTAGCCAACGGCATCTTGTTGAAATGCAAGCTTCATCTTGAATGTTTAGGATCTTCCTTAGGTCTCGCCAGATGTGTCTTCATTGACGACAGGATGAAAGGTAGACTCCTTAGTGAGATCCAGAACCCCAGACCTCTGGCTCCAACACTCCAAGCAGCCTCACCCACATGCCTCTGTCTCTCTGCATCTCTTAATATCTCATTCACAACCCAGCCTCAAACCTGCAGACCTCTGATAGCTCTTGCTACTTTTGCCCTGATAGCTTTCTCTTCCCTGGTCAACACATCCACCTGGTAGACACTTAACCCTCTTCTAAATCCAAACCCAATGAAATATAAATGCCTGGTGTACATTTAAAATAATGCTCAGGGGAAGATCAATTAAAACATGATACCAATATATCCTGCTGGAAAGTGATTACATGTATTCACCCATATGATGGGGAGCAGGAAAATGATTGATAATTGTGTGTGTAGCAGGGGTCTGGAAACACTGGCATTTCTACACCTGACTGGTGGAGGACTACATGTGAATACAGCTACTCAGGGTGTGGGGGGAAGGGACAATTGTTGCACACTTACTTGTAATGACTCAACAAATGCTATTGCTAAATCTCTCCCATTGAACATTATTTATAAGAATGTAGGAGCAGGATGGTTAATGTAAAGCTGTTTATAATATGAAAAATTAAAAAATGATATAAATGCCCATTAACAAAAGAATAGCTCCATGAATTATGAACCAATCGTCAATGAACTTCCCTATAGGAGGTTGGAAGATCAGGTGGTTCTCACTGGTTGTCACATATGAGTATTATGAGGGTCACTCATTAGCCGTGTTGATGGGCAACAGTGTGAAGTCTTTCTTACATCAGGGTTATTCTCATGCAATTATCTGGCCACTACTCTGTGGCAGGCTGGTGCCCCACATGCTTGTTGGAACCTGGACGGAGGTGATTAAAGTCAGAGCCTGGACTCAATCCCAGTAATGTCTAAACCCAGTGCCCTTATCTTTACCATGAGCTCTGCAGCCATTGGTAAAAAACTCTAGGGACCAGCTGGATTGGAACCACAAATGTACCCTGCAAGCACTAAAACCCCAGCCCTGCAAGAAAAATGCCTTCAACGAGTCACCTTCACAGCCCAGCCTCACACGGCTCTCTTCCCATCAGGCTTTGAGCCGAGCCTGGCCCATCCCCTCCCCTTTAGAGAGTTCACCATGCCCACGTGCACGGGAGGCTGTTGGTTGAACAGTTCAGTGTACCAAGTTAAACAAAAACCTCTCTAGGATTGTGCAAGAGCCTTTGGAGTACCCAATGAGATGCCATATCTGCCCACTCCAGGGACTTGAGAGTTCAGGTGTGTCTTCTTTCCCCCTTTTCCATTTATACAACATGGGAATAAAAGGAAAATATATAAATGTTATTTATCCACAAGACACTTTAATCAAATTCTCCAGAAAGAAAAAAAAAACCAAGTTTATTAATGTAGTCAGCATCCCAGCAACGACAAGTGATGTCTGTAATTGAAGCTAAATGCTTCAGGCTCCTGGGTATGCAGGAGGCGGAGGCTGGGAGGTGATGGGCATTGGTTATGACAATGCGGCATGTCTGCTTGGGAAAGCAGACTTCCGCTTTTGTAGCAACCCAGACAGGAGGAGCCTCCCGCTCCCCTTAATCACAAATCAGGCTGAGTGACATTTGAAATGGTAATAATTTCCCCACGATTTGCAGCTGCCCCTCTGAGGTTTGGTTCTTGTTCCCAATCAAGAGTGCCTTTACTCCCTGCAAGCAGCAGCTGAACTTAATGCAAAAACCATCAGCAACAGGGCTGCAATTAATTCAGTGGGGGAATGAGGATTTCTCTGTTGAAGAATGTATTTGAAAAAGCAGCACGTTGGAGATGCTTCTTTTTTTAATGAAGATCTTAGTTCTGAATCCCCACAGAAATGCATTTGTATGTTTCTCAGCCAGATATTCCAGAATTGGGGAAGACAGACTGTGTCTCTCTCAATCAACCTGTATCCCTGGCCCCCAATTTGCCTTGGGGCGCTATTCTCCATGGTAGTGGCTTAAAAATAATCAATACCTGAGTCCCACCTCAGACCCTTTGAATGAAATGGGGGAGAGGAGGTGGGAGTGGACAGTGATATTTATTCATTCATTCATTCATTCATATCTCTCCAGGTGGCTCTAATGCCTGTATTCCAGAAACAAGAGTCTCATTCCTACTTTGCCAACTCAAGCACTCCATTTGGCAGCAGTGAAGGTGAGAGTCTCCCTAGGTACGTTCAGCATTTGACAGTCTCTCCCCAAATTTCCTAGCAGTGCCAGGCTTTGTAAGCTTTCGATGTGGGCCTCAGCTATGTGAGGTTCACTGGAAGCATAACCTCCTGCCTTGACGAGTGTTTAACATCGTATATTCCTGTATGCGCCTTGTGCTCTGAAGCTTTGCACTTCTGTTTGATTTGTTCTGTCTTGGTTTTCTGCTATCTCCAGATGCAAACCCCTCCTTTAGAGATCAAACTTGAAGTGTTCTGTAGCCACTCAGGCTCTGGAAGAGACAGAGCCTGACAGGAATAGAGAAGGAGGAGATGTTAAAGCATCGCGGGCTGAGAAGGAGAAAGGAGAATGCAACTCACCCCATGGCAGGAGGGGGCTCAATAGAGTAAGGAAAGAAATGTGAAAGTGTTTGTGCCCACTGGGTGATGCATAACACCTGCTACTCAAGGTGTGGTCCCAGGACCAGCAGCAGCAGCCGCAGGTGGTAGCTCCTTAGCAATGCAGAGTCCCAGGCCCCGGCCCTATGGAATGAATTTGCATTTTAGTACGCTCTCCAGGTGATATGTGTGCATGATGACGTCTGAGACACGTGCTACGGGTGTTCAGTAAGAGGTAGCAGAATACGCTCTGGGATTCATGTTAATGCCTCGTCTTTCCCTCTCTTCCTTTTCCTGACAGCTGGTCACAAGTGCACAACTGGACTCTTCTAGTCACTCAGTGACTCCCAGCTTGCCAAAAATGGTCAGAGAGGCTGCTCAGCTTGCTCAAGCTTGGGATATTAGGTTATAAATGTGTAATTTATGGAACTGGCCATTTCAGAAGAAAGAAGAATCTTTGCTCTTTCTCTCAACTATTTCCTACAATCCACCAGAGCTTTGTGTATTTGGTTTCTTTCTTTTCTTGTCTTCCTTTCCTTCCTTCCTTCCTTCCTTCCTTCCTTCCTTCCTTCCTTCCTTCCTTCCTCCTTCCATCAAATATTGATTGAGCTCACAGCTACCATGGTGGACAGAATGGTTTTTGTCTCAAGCCAAAGCCAAGCTTCTTAAAGGGGATACTCAGTTATGGTTATAGATTACTCATTGGTGGTCTTAATTACAATTTCATAAAATCCCATCGTATGGGCTGTTAAGAATTATGTGAAGTACTAAACTGTATTAATGCTTTCTGTGTCCCAAGTTAGACACTTTCTAGACATTTTCTCAAACCTTCAACATAATGATGGCTATCGATTCAGTTGTCCCCATTTTACAAATGAGGAAACAGAGGCTCAGAAAGGCTAGGTGACCCATCCAAGGTTGCACAGAGTGTGAGTCGCAGGCTGGGGGCTGAACCAGCTGGCCCACAGTGCTCCTACCAATGCCCTTTCCACCATATCCATCAACCCTCTGTCGTTAAAAAAAAAAAAATCAGCCTTCCGAGTACATAACAAGGCAGTGTTATTTCAGTGGTAAAGAAAGCATGTGAATGTTAATAAGACCTTTGTCCTCTTTGTTAATAGATTATTAAACAAGGTTAATATTACTGTGATAGAAGGAGGAAAGCATCCATCAAAATGCCCCCAGAGGCCACATGTGCACGATTTCAAAACATCAGGATGAAAGGAAGAAAGTGGCTTGGCATTTGTCTGTTTTGCTTAACTGATGCCAAACACATGGACAGAGTGACAGTGTGCACATCGTCGTCACAGCTGCCCGTGCAGCTGGGTTTCCAGCAGAATGTGGTGTCACTGAACCTCCACAGCAGAACGTGGGGCTCCCCGTTCGTTCGTGGGCTCTTGGGCATGAACACTTGTGAACGTCTTTGAATGCTCTTTGGTGTGGCTCACTGCTTATCACAGGAGGGTTATAAGCTGAGCAGCCAACAGGTGGTGTTACAAAGGAAATCTAGAGGACAGGATTAGAAAGTTCCGCCTTGTACCGGCGAGCCCCCGGCGTGGGGCTGGTAGCGGGTGGGCAGGTTTCTCTAATAGCTCACATAAAGAGCCTGGAACTTGATTCAGAGGCTTTAGCTGACATCCCACTCGCCCGCTCGCCCACTCCATGATCAGGGGCGAGCACTGTACTTCTCGAAGCAACAGAGTACCCTGCAAGTCCACCGTCATGAGGTGTTAGTGTGTGCCTTCGTTTCTTTTGCTTGCTTGGTTTGGTGGCAGTTGTGACTGATGAAACTACTTCTCTAAGCCCCAGTTTCTGCATCTATTAAATGGGGGGGGGGGAGGATATTACCTATCTGAAAATGCTTTCTCTTGTGAGAACTAATGAGCTAAGAAGTGATTTACACTGAATGAGATGCAAAATATAGCATCGAAAGTATTAGCAGATTGTTGGCACTATTATGGCACCATTTTTTAAAGATGACAATGACAACCTTATTTGGCACTAAATGTGAGGAACTTGAATTTAAGAAATATCAACAGCCACCTTGGACGGTCTTACCAACTGTTCTTTAATGAGAGATGCAGAAATGGAAGATTTTTGTTGTTAATGGATAGCCCTCCCCATCAAAGTAGCCAAGAGCCTCATATTTTTCTTTATGTATCTGTGAAGGCATTTGAGACAGAAGCTGACCTACATGATCCTCATGTGTCGCTTTGCTTGAATCTGCCCAGACGGGAAACAATGCTCAGAGTCTGTAGTTCAGTGTTTGAGAGTGGAGTCTGTGAACCAGGGACATCAGAATAACTGGAGGGCTTGGGGGGAAAATTCAGGTTCACAGGTTCTAATGGGTTCTTGTCCAGAAGGAATCCAGAAAGCTAAAATTTTAAACAGCCATCTAGGGGGTTCCCCAGCACACAAAAGTTTGAGAAATACTAATTCAAAACAGGGTTTCCAAAAAGGTATGCACATAGTGGTCCTAGAGTACACCAAGAAAAGACAAAACCTTCCAGTTAAAGTTATGGTTGTTTCTTCTATTTTTTAATTTATTTTTCACATGTTTTATAATGACTATACTGTATTAGTACAATAGCATAAGTGTATCATTAAAAAATGAAGGTGTATGTTATGCATATGATGTCTATGTATCTACACACACGCGCACACACACATTCAAAAGAGTTTAGAGACACCCAATCCAGAATATGGAATCCTTGGGAAGCACATCGCTTAGTCTACCTTTCCGGAATCTGTCTCACTTTTGGCAGGAGAACAATAGCAAATCCCTGGGGGGAGTTGAGGGGACCTTCACAACTCCAGGAGAGGGGAGCCCCGTGCTTGAGGGGCCAGGAGTAGCTAGGCCAGCAGGAAGCTGCTATCCATTTCACTTTCCAAGGCTGATGTACGTTCTTGCTCATGTAGCAAACCAAAGGTCCTCTGCCTAAAGGTGGGCTACGGCCGATAAGGGCTAAAGCATTTCCTAAGGGAATCCCAGGACCACAGCTGTCAGCCACACAGCAAGCCACCACTCGAGACTGGGGCAGATCAGAGGGCTAAGGAAGATAGTATCAATAGACGATCCTACTTTGAGAAGGTTTTATGCAAATGATGGGCAGGATTGAACAAAGAATAATTATGTCAAGAACTATGTACTTGGTAACAATAACAGCAACAATGACAACATAATTTTTCAGCTTCCAAAGAAACAAAACTGAAAATGAAAAAAGGCATCGTACTATATGCTACCTGTCTCAGTTGTGAGTAGAGTTTATATAACCGTTCCCATCTGCACATCAAATGCCTAGCTCAGTAAAATTACAGAATAAGTATATTGGGAGGATGGGGCCCAGGAAACAGAAACACGGGTAGTGGGCTCTGGAGGTTGGGCAGGGATGTGTGGTTCCAATGAACGAAAGCTCTATTCTCATCTCACCTAGCTGGAAGCAAACAGGATATACCGGTAGGTAATTCTTAAAACTGTGGTACCCAGAACTGAACTCCTGAAGTGACCTGGCTGCGGAATAAGACCCCTCTGTTCTGAACATAGTCACTAAAGCAGTCATTAGACAAAAATGAGTAAACGTTGAATCACCATTTTATTTCTAAATCCCTACATCCCATGCTCACATGCATTGCTACTTCCTGATTGAGCTGTGTGAAAAAACAGACAGACAAACATGGTAAGACCATGATAAGTCTAATAAGAAGCTTGAGGACACAAGGCAGGGCCTTAGTTTAGTAAAGAAAGTGAAATTCCCCATTTAGCCACCCCTCCCTACCCCCAGCCCCCCCAAAAGAGAAAGCAACTTGGCTTAAAAAATAAATGCTCAGATCACAAATGTTTTCATGTAGTACAAGCAATAACATTAGCCGAGCCTATCTTTTAATTACATAGTTTGGCCATGCAAATATTCAAGCCCTTTTTTTAGTGCAGCACTGGACTTTTATTTGAATATGTAATATAAGGAGCTCCATGATAGCTGCTGATTGCTGCTTCTTTCTTATTTATTGCCTTCCTGTCTCTCATGCTCCGGCAGCCCCAACAATAAAACCCCACTTAGCACTTGCTTTAAAAATAATAATAATAAAATAAAAAATAAATAAATAAATATATATATATATATATATATGTATATATATATATATATATATATATATATATTTCTTCACCATTTTAGGAGTGCAGAAAGTGGAAACAAAAGAGATTTCCTCTTTTTTTTTCTTTTTTCAGAAACTAACGTTCTTCTCTTCTCCCAAATATTTAGTCATAATTATATTAAGAAACATTTATAAAAAGTTAAGTAATAAAATTAAATAGGTTGGAGAAAAACAGAGAAGCAGACAGCAAGGATTAAGTGTAGTAATATAAAGAATAGATTATATTTAATGAAAATTTCCTCCGTGTTCAACATTTTTATTATACTTAATAGCACTGGGCTTCATTTTTGTCTCTAGTAATTGTGTGTCCATAATGAATGGCCATTCTTATTCCCCCATTGAGCCCTGACAGAAATTAATAAACCTAATTCTGTAGGTTTAAGTTTAATTTTGTTGAAATATATAAAGTAGTTACATATTCACTTAGCAGCCAACCGAAATGCACTGGCCTTAAGCTTCTCAGCAACTTTATAACGAGCAAATTGTTGTTCGGCTCTTTCTCCCCCTCTGCTTGTGCCTTCTTGTTCTGATTTGAGCCAGGAGCCTCGTTTGTGAAGCTTCTAGCTACAGGGGACATGCATGGCCACGGAGGTGGAACAGTGGCCAGGGTGAATGGCGTAAAATGTACCATTAGGTGATCTAGTCCTTTTCCAAGAAGGACTGTTAATGATTGCTAAGCATTCTCTGGTTGGTTTACAGTTTGATCAAGAAAGTATGTACTAAAAGAAGAGGGGGTGGCCATTGTACAAGCCGGCAGTCCTCTCGCCATAAACAATGTGCACGGTCTCGTTGCCGGAGCGCAGGGAGTATGGAACCTCCCCTTAGGGCTTCAGGCACCGGAGCAGGGCTTCCATGAGGATTCCGCCTCGGGGCCTGAAAGGAGCTGGACTGACTTGGGATCACGTCTGACTGTGTGACCCATTAGTAACTGACTATAAATGTCTCCTCGGAGAACTATCAGCTGCATCATCCCTCAGACCCTTTCTCCATCTCTCTCTCAATCCCTCCTTCCCTCTGTCCTTTTATTCATTCATTCAACAAATGCATGACTTTATCACATGTGCTCAGTATAGAGATAAAAGGGATATAGCATAAACCAGGGGTGTCAAACTGGTGGCCTGCGGGTCGCATGTGGCCCCTGAGGTCATTTTTTGTGGCCCACGATGCTCTGAAATAAAATGAAAATAGAAAAAATTGTAATGAAGAAAACAGCGCTTAGGGGAGATGGAGGCAATACTGTACACACAATTCCCTCATTAACCCTTTAACTACTGAAGACGAGTATACACGTGGCCCAGTGTCTTTCCTGGGGGCCTGTGGGCGTGTATAAACGCGCTGACTCAGTTCTGGCGACGTTCGTAAATGTGATGTGGCCCGTGTGAATCTTGCCTGTTGCACCAAATGGCCCGTGTTTTAATTGAGTTCGACACACCTAGTTTAAACCAACATGATTCCAAACCTCATGGAATTTATCTCTGTTTTAAGGTAATTCACAAATAACTCTAAGAGTCTGACTACAAGCAGCATATGTGAGAGAAGACACAGAACAGAAGGGGCATTGACATGCATGTAAAGATCAATAAATGCTTTCCTGGGGAAGCCAGGATGGCTCAGTGGGTTAAGCGCTTGCCTTGCAGCCCCGGGGACTGAGGATTGAGTCCCAGTCCTGTCCCTGGCCTGTGTGGACCCATATGCTGAACTGGGGTGTGCTTCACATGTAGGAGGTCCCAAGTTCGGTTCTCGCCGAGGCAAACTTCCCTTGTGAGAAGCCCCTGGTTTGGCCCCCAGCTCAAAGAGACCCCGGGCCTGGTTCCTGCCCTGCGAGGCCCCCTGCCCACCTGTGTGGAAGGAAACCATGTTGAAAACTGATGACCTACAACTATGGAGACTACTCTGGACCCTCCCTCTTCTCTCTGTCTCTATCTCTGTCTGTCTGTCTCTCTCTCTCTTTCTGTGTGTGTGTGTGTGTGTGTGTGTGTGTGTGTGTGTGTGTCAAAACAATAAAATAAATCTTAAAAAGAAAAAAAAAGAAATGCTTTCCTGAGGAAGTGACAACAGAGATGAGATTGAAGGGAGAGGAGGAACAAGGTAGGAAAGAGTGTGTGTGTTTAGTGGGGAAGGGAGTTGGGGAGCAACAGCCCCACAGCGGAGGCAGCAGGACAAATCTGAGAACCTCAGGACAGGATGGGGAAGGAGGCACAGGGGATGAGGTTTCCAAGAAGAGGCTCCACAGGCTGCTCAAAGGAGGAAGGCTTTATCATAAGAACAATGGGGACCATCCAAGGGGACCCATCAAAAGTCCCTAAGGAGGCAAGAGACTTACTCAGAGCTACTGTTCTGGGAATGAGACGCACTGGGTAGAAAAAGACTATAAGTAGGAGAGCTTATCCATAGCATCCTCCTTTGTTTTAAAACTGAGGAAAGTAGTAACCAGGAGGTTTGGGTCAATCTGTGAGTCCAAGCCAAGAATTCTAATTTCAAGCATCTTTTCCCTACATCGTAGCCAACTCCTTCCCTGGAACCCTATCAATGCTACTGAGCAGCCTCCACATTGAGAGTTCAAAGAACCATGCCCATGAATTCCCTTCTGGAGTTATATATAGGTCACTGCATTTCATTTGCATCTACCAGATGCTTTCCAGTAATGTCTTTAAAAATATTCTAATAGACTGAAAGAATGAAGTAATGAGGACTGTTCCAGCCACAGCTTACCATGCTGATCCTATTTCACAGATCGGCTAAGTACAGGTGGATGTCAGGGATTTATAGCCTCCATCTCACTTTCCTTTGCTATCTTCCCTGTGAATTGTGATTTCATATAAATAGTAGAACTGGACGGCACAAGGGGAGTCAAAACGTAGAACGACACACTGGGATGTAAGGAATTACAGTTGTAGTCCCAGCTGTTGCCTCCAACAACCATGGGACGCTGCGCAAGACCCTCCCTCTCACTGGGCCTCAGTCTCCAGGCTGTGAGATCTAAGCTCTGGATAGCTTCAGGGTTTAAGAAAGAGGGGCTGGCCCCGTGTGGAGGCCCTAGTTGCTGCTTCACAGTGAGATGCTGCTCTGCTGACCCTTAGGAGCTCCGTGGGCCAGGCGTGAGCCACCTAACCACAGCAGAGGTGAGCGGCAGAAGGCAGCCTGCAGGAGCCGGGTTCACTAGGCTTCAACCCAGGTGCTTGGCCTTCTGCAAATGTATTCATTTTGCTGGGCCTCCGTTTGCTCATTTATTAAATGTAAGTCAATATATCTGTACAAAAACACGTGGTTTAGTTTCTGACTTGAGCCGATACCCAATAAGTACCTACTACATACCATTTCTTCTTTCTTCTTTTCACTCGTCCTTTCAAATATTTCTTCTCCCTTGCCTCCTTTGCTCTCCTTCCCTGCCTTTCACCCTTGCCTTTTCCCCTGTATTTCCCTTCTCTAGGGAATAACTGCACTCGTTTTTGACAGGTCTCCTTCATACCCTCCTGTACTGGGAAGTCTGTTATTCTAAGACATGAACTTTGTTTCTTTGGCCAAATACAAATGTGAGCTTCAGGTTGCAGATGTAATTCCGATTGCTGGTGCCATGGATCATTTTCTCAGCCCCTCACACCTCTGTGGGTCGGCGCTGATCTGATTCTCCTTTGAGAACGTCTATAGGAGCGGGAGGAGGGCATGGGGAGAGCAAGCCAATGACATCTGCGAGGAGGAAGGGGGAAGAGGGCCACAGGGGTGTAATAGGACCAGGAAGAAGAGAGCCCGGTCTCGGAGGCCCACCCAGCCCAGGACTGATCGTGGTTCAAGCCTCTCAAGAACCAGAACCAGAATCTGCTTGGCCCCATGGACTATAGCTGCTATTTTGCTTCCCAAGGTAATAAGTTCAAGTACATTGAGTCTGTATGGTGGGGAAACATGCCGTTGATAAAAACAGGAGATATCGTGAGAGTATTCCAGGTCCTGCCCGCCCCCCACCCCCCACCCCTTTCTCTGAACCATGATCTCTCCTCTGGGAGCCTGTCACTGCCAAGCCACAGACACTAGCACTGCTCCGCCTGCCGAACCACTGCTTCCCACAGCATGCATTGCAAGACCATCCTTTGATAAGTGGAGCAATTAGCAACCTGGTTCTCGGCAGTTATCAGTTCACCACATTCCCATCAACATCAACAACAATAACAAAAAAATTTAAGATGGGGGAGCCTCAGATTCCAGAAATCCTAAGCATCCCCTTTTCCTAAGTAGGGGGGCAGATAGTGGTAATGAGTGATAGTTTGGCATCCACTCTTGCCAAAGAGAATTTCTCTTTTACAGAAGCTGGTGAAGAAGACTCAGGAAATATTTTTGTTTGTTTGTGGGGCTTGGGCCATACAGTGGCCCTTATCTGCCTGGGCAGGGTCAACCTTGGGTATTGCTTCTACCTATCTCAGGATAGTAAAAGCCAAAGAGTTGACAGTAAGCAGGACAATGTCCCTAAAACTACCAGCGCGTACACATTTGAGATAAAATATTCTAATGAAGATACTTAAGCTAACTATCAAGTGATCCATCCAACTCACCCATCAGCCCATCCCTCCATCCTTCTGTTTATCTATTTATCCCTCCACTCACCCATCAGTCTGTGCATCCATTCATCCATCCATGCATCTATCCATCCAGCCCTCCACCCACCTATCAGCTATTGACTTAATCCATCTATCCATCTGTCCATCCATCCTTCCATCTCTCTCTCCACCCACCCATCAGTCGGTGACTCAATTCATCAGTCAGTCTTTCCTTCCTTCCTTCCTTCCTTCCATCCATCTATCCTGCTCTCCCTCCCTCCACGCCCCCTATCAGTCCATGACTCAATCCATCTATTCAGCTCTCCATCCTTCCTTCACCCATCAACAGATGTCTATTGAGCACTCTAACATTTGGGGGTTTCTGTTGGCACCTTGGGATCTCACAATGAACCAGAGAGACACCATTTCAGCCATATCAAGTCCTCAGCTGAGGAGAGATATGTGACAAATTAAGCAATAAGTATTGTGATAGAAGGAGTTCAGGGTACAGAGACATCACATCCAACAGACACATAACTCGGGGTTCAAATCACCAGCCATAGTTCCTCCAAGGAAATTCTTTCTGGGCAGAAACCGTGCCTATAAAAGAACCATGTCTAGCTGGGCAAACTGAGGAGGCAGCAAGAAGTGAAAAAAGAGCTCTGGCATTTATTTGCACCTACTGCATACCAGGCACCAGGCATGGCAGGCACCCATCACAGATATTTCTACAATTAGTTTTCACAGTAACCAGAGAAAATAGAGGCTCTAAGCAGTTCATCTGTCTGTCCAAATGCTTAGAGTCATGGCTTTAGAAGGGACCTGGTGTTCTCTGGTCCGCACGGCCTTACTGTCCTCTTCGTCTATGAGTTCCCTTCTCCCATGCCTCTCTTTGGGATTATGAGGCAGCTGGAGAACCAAAACCTTTTGACACATACTACAATCAAGGTGGATTAAGCCTCCGAGCTCTGGAGTCAAAGAAACCTAGATTTAAACTCCCCGTTGACATTTACTAGCAGTGGTGACTTTGGACAATTTATTTAGCCTCTCTGAGTCTCGTGTCCTCAGCTACAAAATGGGGGTGATAATAGTATTGACCTGAGAGCTTTATGAGAAATTAAATATGCCAAGTGCCAACTTCAATGCATTATATGTTATGTAATAAATTATTATTGTATACAGAAACATACAGAAGGAGCCTCTATGGAAGTAGCCTTGAGTTGTATGAGGGGGAGATACAGAGGAAAGAATTCTCAATGCTCTATTTAGGTGGAGGCTTAACAAAGGGGCCTTTGTGTGTTCTTGTTCCTCAGCCTGAGGGAGGCATGCGGGAGACGTCCTAGTCAAGGGGGTGTCACGAGACCCTGCACTGGATTCTGATCCCACTGTGACAAACAGATCTCACCATATTTGCCAGCCTTGACTCCCCCTGGCTCAGAGATCTGAGACTCTAAGGCAGGCTCTTGGGATACCCCTGGGCCCTAAGCCCCTTCCAGCCCATTGGGCCCCTCAGACCAAAAGGGTGGCACCTGAGAGGTCCCTAATCCTGAGGTTCAAATCCCTCAAGACGAGGCACTGAAGTCACCCTGTCCTGACAGGGCTTGCCTCCCACGTCCCACAGTCCCCCTTTGGAAGGCGTTTGGAGTTGGGGCCTGGGTACAATGGGGGTCACTTCAGGCAAACCTGAAGGGGCCCTAAAGGACTGAGCCCCTGGCTCACAGCACTGCAGGGACTTCCCTTAAGGCTGTCCCCACTCTCGGTCTCTTGCCTCACTATTTTTACCCAGGTAAGTGCACCTCTCAGATGCCTGCCAGCACACTTGGTATTGTAACGTTGTTTAATAACTTGCGCCACCTTCATGAAACATTCATATTCCTGTCTCTGTTTGGAGCCGTCACCCACTTTCCAGAAACTTCTCTCTCTCTTGCTTTTGAAGACAGCCACCCAGGGAGCAGATCCTCCTTCTGTGAGGCCTGGGAACCGCAGCCCAGCCGGCAGAGGAGCTGTGGGTGTGCCCCTCCCTCTGGAGAGGGGAGCACTGGGGGACAGTGGTTCCAGGCTCCTCCTGGGGGTGCTGGGAGCCCTGAGTAGAATGGCCAGGGGAAGAATACTGGAGTTGGGACCCCCAGCATCAGACCCCTACTCCAGGGAAGGGAGAGACCTTGCCCTGGGGATGAACATCCTGGCTAATGCTGCCCCTGATTCTGGCCACGAGCTTGGCGGCTGAGGGAAGAGTGCCACCTGTTGAATGCTCATGATAGCGTGCTGCTTCCGAGGCTAGCAGGCTCCAGACCTCCCATGTCACACGCCTGCCTGGCCTTTCCCCACTCAGGCCCAGAACTGGGGAAAGCTCGGCACTGCCTGGTGGCACCAACTGCATGGACCTTCTGCAAGCCCATCTGGACGGTGGCACTGTCATCCTGAGCCACCTCCCACTCCTCAGAGAGGGGACTTGACTTGCTCTGTCAGAAAAGCCAGTCCGGAGCCCCCACCCTCTCTCTGCTGCCCGGCAGGAACACTTTCCCACCCTAACACTCTCTCCTGAGGTGGTTTGCGTTTTTTAATCAAAGTATGTTTTTTAAGTACAAATAAAAGAAACCAAATTCTTAAGTGTACAGGTTGGTGGGACATCATAAAGTGAACGTGCTGTGGAATCAGTACTCAGATCAAGCCCTGAACACAACCAGCCCCCTTGAAGGGTCCCCCTCCCCTCTCCCAAGGGTGACCAGTAACCTGACTTCTAACTGCAGGTTAGTTTTGCCTGTTTCTGAACTATATACATACTGCAGCACACACGTGGCATGGCTTCTCTCTCTGCGTTACATTTGTGTGATGCATCTTGCCTTCATGTTATGAGAAATATCTTTCTAAGGTGGGAGGCAGAATCATATCTGAAAATTGGAGAGACTTCTAAAATTATTGCATTCAGCCTTGTCATTTTTTAGTGAGAGAAGGAGACTCAGAGTAGGAAAGACATTTGCCCAAGGTTACACAGAGGCCTCTCCCCTCGATGATAAAGCTCCTGCACTAACAAACAGCCACAAAGCAGGAAGTTCTAGGAAGCAGGTATGATGACAGATGGGAGAGTAAGTGGAGAAGTGCAATGGCATCAGTGACAAAAGGAAAAGTCATGCAACCGAGGTGTCCCCTGCTTAGACTCACAAGCTTTGGAGCTAGACTGGCCTGGATTCCACTTACACCCACAGCATTTATCCATTGTGTTAGCTGAGCTTTCAAGCCTCAGTTTTCCAAAAACGGGCTCCTGTGAGTATACATGAGGCCAGGCAGGTGAGATGCTGAGTGAGTGCTCAGCAATTGGTAGCTATAGTAATCTTTTCTAGGATTATAAACCTATTTCCAACCAGGGGACTGGTTCAGGCAACACATGTCCTAATAAGGAACATCAACATGTAGCTATGGCACTAGCAGGTGACAGATCAAGAATGAGGGTTAAGCTCCTCATTAAAGAGGTAGAAAAGACAGAAGGTTCCAGACTGAGTTCCTTTCCTCCTATCCATCCAAACCAACACGCACTGGGAGACCCAGCTCGAATCCCACAGCCCATAAGAAACCTTTCCCGTCACCCCGGCCACCTTGATCTCTTCCCTAAGAACTCCTTGTTGGAGATGGTTCAGCTTTCTTGTCACTGTGTGCAATTGGGGGGTATTGTTCCACTTATGCGCACATACTCAGAACTATCATTCAACTCTGCTTTCATCCCCAGAGGAACGGCTTGATGTCTATGGCTCAGGGAGCCCTGTCACATACCAGGCAGTTTAGGAGAGGCGATAAAGTGTGTGGCAATTATCTACCTGGTTTCACCACTGGAGCATAGGAACTGCCCCTCCCCACCCCCTTTATTCCTTGATTGGAATAAATATAAGGAGAAAAGAAAAATTTACCATGACCCCTCCACCCACAGATAATTTTAACCTTTCAGAATATTGCCTTCTAATCTAGCTAAGCCCAATTTGTAATAGAGTTGAGATTCTTTTTTTTTTTATAGTCAGTTTTATTTCTAGACTTTGCTCACTTGATATTCATTGTTTGCATTTTGCTAAGATTATACTATTCTTTAATAAAATCTTAGTAGTTACTTAGTGGAATAATAGAGACATATCAAGGCTTATGCCACAATTCCAATTTATGTGGATTTCTGTAAAGTTTTTTATGTAATTCTGCTTTACGAGGATAAACATTTTAATCTGGGATAAAGTGGGCAAAGAGTTTTTAGTTATTATTATAAGAGAAGAACAACTGCCATACAACGTTATATTAGTTTCAGGTGTACGACATGATTTAATATTTGTATCTGTTGCAAAATGATCACCACATTAAGTCTAGTTAACATCTGTCACCATACATGATTACAACTTTTTTTTTCCTGTGAAGAGAACTGTTAAGATCTACCCTCGGGTGAAGCCGGGATGGCTCAGTGGGTTAAGTGCTCACTTTGCAGCACCGGGGACCCAGGATCAAATCCTGGCCCCGGCCCGTGTGGACCCATGTGCTGAACTGGGGAGTGCTCTCTGTCTCTGTATCTCTCTCTCTCTCTCTCTCTCTCTCTCTCTCTCTCTCTCTCTCTCTCTCTCTCTCTCTGTCAAAAACAATAAAAAGAAAAAAAATGATCTACTCTCATAGCAACTTTCAAACATGTAATACAGTAGGGACATTAACTACTGTTCATTAATTTACATTTCTTAAAAAAAAAAAAAAAAGAGCCACATTCCTATAGAGAACAGGTTCAGTCCCAAACTTTGCAATGGGGAAAGGAAGCACCTTCTCAACCAGCTGACTGACCCTCTCTCCTTCCCATTATTGTCTCTGGACACACACACACATATACACACTGTCTCAGCCATGCTAAATTAATTGCGGTTATCTCAACATGCATGGTTAGTCACATGGAAGCTTTACACATGTTTCTTGGAGCAGAGGAATATGTCTTTCCTCTTCGGAAAGTGGCCACACTGTCATCTTTTCAAGACAACTTTTATCACCTGCTCTCTGTGACGTTTTCTCTGAGCTCCCAGGCCAACTCAGCCCCCCTCCCTCAACTCCTAGATGTTCCCATTGCATCCTCTCTGTTTAATAATAGTAATTACATTGATCATAATAGTAATCAAGATGTATGGAGCCTTTATCATGTGCTCAGACAGTAGTCTAAGTACTTTTCATGGATTAGCTTAGCCTTCACCACTTTGTGGAGTAATGACCAGTTAGTATGTACATCTGTCAGGCAGGGGGCCACCCCACGAGTGATTTCAGGCAGTGGGCTGCCCCATCTTCATCCTCCCAGTAGCTAACTCCATGCCTGGCACAGCAAATATTTCAGAAATAAGTATCTGAACCCACCCTCTATTTATGACTCAGCCAGTTTAGGGCTGAATTAGAAATGACTAGAGAGCTGGGAAAAGATTGGCTGGATGCAAATCCCATGACGCACTTCCCCCAGGGGATCCGCACCCCTGGAGACGCACAGAAAGGTGAAACCATGCAAGAAGTTGTGAAGCTCATCAAACAGCAAACAGCCCCTCCCTTCTCTTCAGAGTCCCACTGTTTACACCCACCTTTTTATAAACATCGTTTCATTGAATCCTCTTATTTCTGATCTTGGGAGCCTCCTCAAGGTCTCGCTTTTTCCTTGCAGATTGCTTGCAAAGGAAGCAAACAGATGCTCAACAACAGACGTCACCTTTAACAAACCCAGGGAGCTGATGCTTTGTGTATATTCAGCCTTCATTACCTGCCCCTAATTTTTTGGAGCCTTTTCTGTCCCAGCCAAACTTAGTTCCTCTTGAGGAAAACAAGGCTCAAAATGGTGAAATGATTAAATCATGTGAGAGCCCAAGAAAGTGGCAAGTAAATACCAGGTGACTGGACTCTGCAAACTTCTCTGAATCTTCTCAGGCCCTCGCTCCAGACAGGTGACCTTGCAGAGAGCATGTAACCCAGCTGATGTCCCTGGGAGACCAGTCCTTCCTTCAGAACCACCCCTGCCTCCACCCTGGGAGGACCCACAGCCACCATGTACTGAGGATCAGTTAGGTGCCTGGCACTCTCCTTACAGACCTTGTCTCCAGAATTGGGGTCTGGGGGTATTTGACCAAAGATCAAGTTCTTCCTGCCATACCACGTCTCAGACTGACCTTCCAGGAA
The DNA here is from genome assembly GCA_004027555.1 of Craseonycteris thonglongyai. Lineage (NCBI taxonomy): Eukaryota > Metazoa > Chordata > Mammalia > Chiroptera > Craseonycteridae > Craseonycteris > Craseonycteris thonglongyai. The sequence goes on along the minus strand of PVKE010003078.1, from coordinate 28,727 downwards.
ACATAGTTCTATAGACTGTGCACATTGTGATGGTAATAATGTGTTTCTTGCTCAAAGGAATCAGTTAAGTAAACTTAAATGGCTTTATTAACAAGACTTGTCAGAGCTTTAAATATACCAATGGCCACAATGAATTCCCAAGAGCGTGTAGAGTATACCACCCTTAAGGTGCAAAATTATTTGATGGCCAATCCTTGTTCTTGGAAAGCATCCCAAGGGACTAGAATGTGGAGGAAAGCATTTAAAGAAAAGCTTTATCACACTTGGAGTCTCATGCCTCAGAATTTAACTCCATGCTTGTTACCTATTTTTTTTTTTCCTAGTTCCTCTGACTTGTGGTTTCCATCCCAATCTGAAGTTATTGATCCTCCCTTAAAAGAACAGTGTGCATTGTGGGTCCTACACCTTCTAACTTGGTTCTCTTCCAATCACACTGCACAACCCACTTTCTCCTCCAGCTTCCTTATCCATACGCACCCCTGGATATGAACTCAGACCATCCTGTAGATACAATGCCTGCTGATGCCACTCCCACTTTTAAGTCACCTGAACATGCCACTCAGTACAACTGGTTTAGATTAACAGCCACCATAAACATACCCTATTCCTACATCCAACCAAATTATTTTTCCTGGTTTGTATGTTGTTTTCCCATACTACATAACCTAATGGAAGCACCACTTCAAATTCTGGCCCAAAACTTTCACTTGACTTATAATCACCCATAGTGTTCTATCTGCAAAACGATAGACCAGACCCATTAATATGCTCAAAGGAGGTCAGGTCAAGAAACAGAGAAAGGGGGCCAGGGGCAGAGATTTAATGTAAGCTACTGCTTATTTAAAAATTGATGGGAACTAATTAAATTAATAAACTTTTATTGAACTTTAAAACAAAAATCAACTTAAAAAATACAAACAAAAGAAATAAACCTTCTTTCATTGAATCCAAAAACAATAAAATTATTTTTTAATTAACTTGGACAGTGGTGATTCTACTCCTTTGGAACTCAAAATATAAGTTCTAAGTTGAGCTTTTTCTCTAGCTTCAAGTACTTAAATCATGTTTTCCTATTTAAAACAAAAACAGAATCGTAATATGTAATACAAATTTTTATAGTTCCTTTGCCTTTTAAGGAAGTTGTTCATATACTTCACTTCATTGTCTGTCTGTCTGCCTGTTTGGTGGTATGCTGGTAAATATTTTGTTACCAGTCTTGGTGGGGGAGGGGGTACGTAGTGACTTGAGGCTTCAGTCAAGTTCCATGATGTAAATTCTTCTATAATGGTGCCTGGTTTCCAGCCATGAAGGTGATTGATGGGCAGGCTGGGTCCTCACTCAGGAAGCTAGCACCCCAGGCTGAGAGAACACGTCTCCTCCACTGCTTACCTAGCACACACAGGTGCCTGTGTGCACAGATCTACTGAGGTGCACAGGCAATTGCCTAAAGCTCCAAGGTTAGCCAAGGTCTGCCAGCTGAATATGACAATACCAAAATCTAAATTAGCATTCAATGATCTTCTCTAATATGATGGGCACTTGACTCCCACAAGGTCACAGCCACACATGCATTTACCCACATGTTTTAGTCCTAAGACAAAATTGTATCTGTGACAACAAAGTCCATATAAAAATTTAAGGTAAAATAATAAGGCAAAAATATCCTAGGTCAGGTCACATCATTCCTTTGCTCAAAACCCTGTCATGGGAGAGAAAAACCAAAGATGTAACCATGGCCTCTGTGGCCGATTGTATTTCCTAAGGTGGCCACAAAAACACCTCCAGCTCGATATGATGTTCTAGAACATTGTCACCCTCTCATAAAGAGGCGGTTTCTATGTTCCCTCCTCTTGAAAGTGTGTTACACTAAGTGACTCCCTGGATCCATCGAGTATGGTAGAAGTGACAGTAGGTGAATTCTGAGGTTAGGTCACAAAAATGCCATGCACTCCTATTTCTGTTTTCTGGGGACACTCACTCTTGGAACCCAGTCACCACTCTAAGAGAAAGTCCAAGCTGCCCACAGAGAAGTGGCAGCATTTGCTGAGCTTCGAGCCAACAGCCAGTACCCACTTACCAGCCATGAACGAGAATCACCTTGCCACACTCTAGCCCCAGACCAGCTGCTCCAGCTAATGCAACACGGAGTAGCAATGAACCATCCCTGCTGAGCCCAGCCCAAACCGCACTTTTGCAAGTAATAAAATGTTGTTTGAAGCCCAATGTTTGAGGTGGTTTGCTACACAGTAATAGATAAATAGAACAGCCTATAACGTCTTGTATGAACTTGTCTTCTATTAGCTCTGAGATCTCCTCTCCAGTCACTCCAACAAACATGGACATCATGTGACCACATTCCCTCCGTTCTTTTGGTGATGTTTTATAGCAGGGGTGTCCTACCTTTTTGCTTCCCTGGGCCACATTGGAAGAAGAATTGTCTTGGACCACACATAAAATCCACTAACACTAATGATAGCTGATGAGCCAAAAAAAAAAAAAAAAAAAAATCACACACAAAAAAATCTCATATTTTAACAAAGTTTATGAATTTGTGTTGGGCCACATTCAAAGCTGTCCTGGGCCACATGTGGCCCACAAGCCACTAGTTGGACAAACCTGTTTTATGGTTTTCTGAGTAATATTCTTGCATATCTTTTCTTAGATATATTCCTAAATATTTCATGTGTATGCATTTCAAATGCCTATTATCTTAATTTCATTTTCTAATTATTTATTGCTGAGATGTAAAATACAACTGATTTTTGCATATTGACTTCATATTTAACAATCTTGCTAAATTTATTTATTAGTTCTTACAGTTTATTTATGGACTCTTTTAGCTTTCTACTTTCAGATAATGTTTCTGCTAATGATAACTATCCTTTTCCTTCCTTTCTTTCCCTTAAATTAAATTTCTTTTTTTCTTCCCTTATTAAACCGGCTGGGAAATGCAATGTGACATCAAAAACAAATGATGACAGTGGGCATTCTTTTTGTTAAGTTCTTTTTCCCCCAATTACAGTTGACATGCAGTGTTATATTAGTTTCAGGTATACTACATAGTGATTAGTCATTTATATAACTTAAGAAGTGATCACCTTGATAAGTCTAGTATCTGATACTGATAGTAGGAATTCTTTTTTTAGTTCCCAATCTCAAAGGAAAGCTTTAAATGTTTCATTACTAATTATGATATTCAGCATAGTTTTGTTTGTTCGTTTTATACATACTCTGTATCAGATAAAAAAGAAAAAGTATCTTCCTCAGGTCAATTCAACAAGCACTAGCTAATCACCCATTATGTCCTAGAATATTAGAAATGAATGAGACACGCTCCCTGTTTGGAGAAATCTACCATATGGGTTGTAAAATAGAGAAATACAACACAGTGTGGAGCAGGGAAATTGGATTAAACACTCACTCTGTCCAGGGTACCTAACGAAGGCTGTCAGAACACAGAGCATTATAGGAAGGGCTCAGTGATGAGATAAATGATGTTCTAGTTTAAAAGAATGACATATAAGGGCTACTCCCTTAAAAACTCTCTTCTGGGCAATTCTCTATACATGTGGACTTCATTTTATAGAGTCAAAAGATTACCCTAAATTTTTGTGCACATCACATTTAGACAAATCAAACATTCTGAAGTATTCGTAGAGGAAGTTATAAATGAAAGAGAAAAGAATCCCATAGTAAATATTTTTAGTGACAATTACTGAGTTCTATATATTTAGGTTTGCTACAATGTTACATGAGCTACAATACTGAGAAAGAAATTATGCCTTCCATCACACAAACCTATTGTTAACTCTCTTTGCATTTCTTTCCTGGCTGTATTTGCAAATAATACTACAGGCAAAGAGCAAATGTTGACTTAGAGCAAAGTAATACAGTATGTGTTTTAGAAGTATTTACCTATGTAATCATCATACATAAATTTATTAAGTGTTAAATAAACACCTATTGATTTGGTTTGGCCTGGCTACATTTGTAGCCTACCAAAGAATATAGTATGGTTAGAATTCTATTACGTTGGGCCAAAGGCTGTTGAAAGGCATACAAACCAAAGACAAGGCACAGTAGGATCTTTTGAAGTTGAAATCTTTTCTTTGTAAAATAAAGAAAAAAGGGTATCTGAGAGTAAAATAGGTAATATTTCAGAGTTTGTTTCATAAAAGGAGTCATCAAACTAATATAATATATTGTGGGACTATTTTAGCCAAAGTATCTAAAATTATTTGAGCTTTGCAAATAGACTGAAAAGTTATACACACGTTGGCCGGTGACTTACCTTCTGGAGGAGAACAACAAGGTGAACACTCGTCAAGTTCATGTCAAAACATCTAGATTTGTTCTGAAAGCAGACAATGAAAGAGAGGTGGTGTCAGATCTGGAACCACAAACGCTGAGGTCTTTTTGGATGGAGGAAGTCTGGAAGTGCAGTGGGTGTCCCATCCATATCCCCACAGGATTTATCTTTATAGCATTTGCCAGCCAGACCTCCCAGACCAGTGTTTGCCTCTCTTTGCCTGAGGGCTTTCATGCAAGCTGGACCCAGTCTGCTAAAGAGTTAGTGGCCCCAGTTAAGGCCCTGAACAAGGACTGTTGGGAGTTTGTGTCCCTTTCTCAAGTAGAGACTCTAAGCTGAGTTCTCCAGAGGTTCTCAGATTGTTCCTGCAGGCGTAAGCGTGTTAACCACATAGGTAATTTGCTACCATATTTGTCCATCCCCCTACCAATGTCTCCTAGAATCACTTTCAGGAGAAACCATTTTATTTGGATTCTTTCCTCAAGGTCAGCTTCTGGGGTGCTCCGAATTAAGCCTAAGTTACATTTGACTTAAGCAAAGAACATCAGTATCTATCACCCACTTTTTTGTAAGAAGATGGTGGCTTTGTCCTGCAAAAATAAAAACACACACATTCTCAAAGAGAGCTCTTGCATCCTCTAGGAGAGTCATGATTCATGAAGGTCTTGGAGCAATTATCTGGACAAATCAAGTCAAGGCCACTGTCAACTAAAAACTGTGGCTCAATAGA